>VMDR010011740.1:0-27894 GCA_007922815.1 Macrotus californicus | reverse complement strand
GTCTTATGTATCTCTAAAGACAAAAGCCATAAGCCCCTAAATTTTATTGCACAAGGATGTTATTAGAATAGACTATCACAAGTAGTGTTACTGTTTTTCATTGTTTAATATTACATTACTCTGCATTACTCTAAAATAATATAAGGTCTAAATCTCAGTACTTTCGCCATCTCTCTCAATAATCTGCATTTTAAAAAAAACTAAATTAAAGGCTTGGTTATTCCTTCCAACATTAGCAATTATAAATGATTAGTACAAGTTTAAAAACATAAAAGTTCTTTTTTATTACAAAGATTCTCATAGGGTCGTATTAATTCACATTGTGGAATGATCCAAAAAGAGTCTCACATGTACCACCAACACTGCCATGTCAAAGTTCACAGCAGTAAAACATCCTAATACATTCAGATAGTAAGTTATAGGCACACCTGATATCCTGATATGGTACAAAATCCTTGTCGACAAAGGTCTCATTGATTTTCTTAATTATGTCCATGCCTTCCGTCACCTCACCAAACACTGTATGAACACCATCAAGGTAATCCAGATTATCTCCTGTGGTAATAAGAAACTATAAAGAAAAACCAAGAACACAGACACACACACACATAGATATATAATTCAAACTGAAATTAGTTCCAGACTGACAAAACACACATAACATTAGGAGTCTCACTGCACGGATTCTTACCCACTTGGTACGAGTACAACACTGAGTAAAAAGTACAAAGCTTATACCCAAAATGTCCGATTGTTAAAAATACTTGGACAAAACATCATGCAGCCAAAGAGTAAGTTGGGACCATAGCACTGATCTAGTGTTGTCTCATTGGACATAATTTTACACTGGCCAGCCTCCAAATTCCCACACAGAAGAAAACCCCAAAAACTTGCACAATGCAAGGCTCAGCTTCCACACAGGGAAACTGTGAGAAAGGAAAACCATCTACCCCAAATGGGGTTTCAGTGAGCATTAAACGAGACAATGAATGACAAGTGCTCAGTGTGACCTACTTTGAAGCAAGTAACAAACACAGAAAGGACAAGGGGCACAGTGTGAACAGCGAGGATCTGTGAACGGTGGGATTGGGGGTGAGATTATTTTCTTCTTCGTACTTTTCAGTGTTTTCTAAATTCCTCAAAATGGGCATGCTTTGCATTTAAAAAAAACATTTTTTTTTCTTTTTTGTGATGCCACATAATTTTTGTTATGTTGAAACAAGTACAATTTTTTCTTCCAAAAAAATCTTTAATTGAAAATTTCCCCTTACTGGGTAACTTTAAAAGATAGCTTTGTGGGATCACTCCAGCCCTTCACGTTAAAGCAGAGCTTATCTCCTCACCCACTTCCTCACCTGAGACCCATGCTGGTCACTGCCATTGTTCACCATGGACACGGTGCCTTTCTTCTTGTGCTTAATCCTTGGCACCTTTTCTACATCGAAAAACCTTGCTTGGTCACCATACAGCTGACTGAAAATATATACAACAAAGTAATAAAATATAAGTATTCTCGACATGAAATACAGGAGTACTAATAGCATATAGGGTCACCATTTCTTTATAGAAATACCAGTATGAATCAAAATATTCCTCTGTTATGCTACAGGCATTTAGGGAACTGGGAAAAAGTCTAATCTGAAGCATGTTTTAAAATGCAGATTGAGCCCTGGCTTAGTTGGTTGGAGGGTTGCTCCGTACCCCAAAAAAGCTTGTGGGTTTGATTCCCAGTTGGGGCACAGACCTAGGTTGCGGGTTTGATAGGGGAGGCAACCCATCGATGTTTCTCTTTCTCTGTACCCCTCTTCTTCTCTAAAATCAATAAAAAACATCCTTGGGTGAGGATTTTTTTTTAAGATTTTATTTATTTATTTTTTAGAGGGGGAAAGGGAGAGAAAAAGAGAGGGAGAGAAACATCAATGTGTGCTTGCCTCTTGCATGGCCCCCACTGGGGACCTGGCCCACAACCCAGGCATGTGCCCTGACTGGGAATTGAACCTGTGACCCTTTGGTTCACAGGCTAGCACTCAACCACTGAGCCACACCAGCCAAGGTGGATGAGTATTTTTTTTTTTAATGTAGGTTGAAATATGCTAGTTAACACTTTAAAGAGGTAATTCTATTTTTACTCACTTAAAAAATAAAAGAACTTACCCAAAAACAGACTCTCCTCCACGGCCAGTCCCTGTAGGATCACCAGTTTGTATGATAAAATCCCTCTATAAAATATAGATACTTTATCAATTCACAGAATTTGCTAGACGGTTCCAATAACAAAGGACATTGACTAAATATCCACCAACTCACCTGTACATTGTGAATAAGGCAATAATTGTAATATTTTATTTTGCATAACTTCAGGAAATTCAAGCAAGCTGAAAGAAAACAAATAACAAATTTATCACAGTAGTTCACAAATACATTTTTAAGTAAAAGCACAGTTAGTATAATTCACTTTCTAAATTACCATTCAAAAGCTCCCCAAAGTGGTCATAGGTCTAAGGCTATAAAAAGGGCAGTTAGCCTAAAAAAGGACAATACACTTTTAATCATCTTTTTATTCTCTTTTTCTTTGGATTTCTCTGGCATCTGAGCTAATGGAGGAAACTGACACTTATCTGAGATAAGCAGTCATTTTATTGATTGATTTTTAAAAAGATTTTATTTATTTACTTTTAGAGAGAGGGGAAAGAAGAAAGAAAAACAGGGAGAGAAGCATCAATGTGTGGTTGCCTCTCATATACCCCCAACTGGGGACCTGGCCTGCAACCCAGGCATGTGCCCTAGATTGGGGATCTAACTGGCGACCTTTAGGTTTGCAGGCTGGTGTTCAATCCACTGAGCTACACCAGCCAGGGCGGACTGATTGATTTTATAGGAGAAAAAAAGAAAACTTAGTCACAATACTGGCCATATCTCAAAATACCATTTCTGCCACTTTATTAGTAAAATGGTAAAACGTGGATTAAAAATGCCACAAGAGTTTGAAAGAGAGATTGTTTCTGACTAGAGAAATTAGAAGACCTTCTGGAGGCTTTTAAAAGAACTGGATTGGCAGAGAATAGCAAACAGACAACATGGTCAATACAATGTCACGTGGTACAAACACCACAGATAAATGTACAAAAGATGTCCAGCTCTGGTGGAGACTAGGACAGTGAGGAGACGCTGCATGTGTGTGGGGGGAGTGGGTGTATGGGAATCTCTATCTTCCCCTCAGTTTTGCAATAAACCTTAAACTGCTCAAAAAAGTAAGGTGTTAACTTTTATAAAGGGAGGGGGAGAATCTATAGATTAAGAGATTTAAGAGATGTATCAGTCAATATCATATTATCTGGCCCTTGTTTGGAACGTAATTTAAATGGCCAAATATTTTTTAAATGATTATAAGACATTAGGAAAATACGAATTATACTACGTAAATTTGCTGATTTTTTCAGATGTGATGATAATTTGTGGTCAGATAGTCTTTTTTTAAAGTATCTTAAGATACAATTGATGTCATTACAGATTCAATAAATCCCACGTTAAGGATTTATTACAAAAAAATCCAGTGGAGGTGGGGATACAAGTGAAACAACATCAGTTACGTATTGACAGCTACTAACTGAAGCTGGTCATCAACACAAGAGGGTTCATTTGCATGATTCTACTTTCGTATTTGTCTTAAGTTTTCTATAGTAAGAAGTAAAAAAAGGAAGGAAGAAAGGGAAGGGAAGGAGGAAGGAAAATAAATCTGGGTATGTTTACTGTGGATCAACAAGTAGTTACAGATATAAGTAGATAGCCAATCGCTTACAAATACATACAAACAGGGTGGGCTTGTGTTTTTAGTGTTCTAAGGTAACTTTGCAGCAGCCCTGCTTGTGCATCTGTCTCTGTAACTAGGTGGGGTAACCCCGTCTCCCCTTTAGTTCCTCACAGCTGGGAAAGAGCCCTTCTCACGTGTCAGGTGCTGCTCCACATAATGAGCGGCAAACAAACTGAAGGAGAGTAAAACTAAAAGATGGTAAATACACATCCCTATAACGTCCTTCGAACCTCTGGATCCCGCCAGCCTTACAGCCACGCTTACCCCAGTAACATGAGACAAGCAATTACTTTCTTTCAGCCAGTTTGAATTGAGTTTCTACCACTTGCACAAAATGTCTTAATACAACTTATGGATTATATGGATTAGTCAATAAAAGTGAACCTTCAGTATGTGCCCTCCAAGTGCCAGGCATTGTTCTCAGGATACAGCGAGAGACTAATAAGGCACACGCTCTCTTGGAATTTATATTCTCGAGAGGAGACAAGACTTGCAAATATTTCCAGGACAATAGACCAATGTTTCAACAAAACATATGTTGTGTGATTTATAAAAGATCTGAGACGGAACCGAGGAAACAGATCAAACTCTGCTTAGGGACAGTGGAGAGACACAGTAGATACCATGCTTAACCTGAGATACGAATAATAAGCAAGAAGTCTGCCAAAAGGACACCAGTGGAGAGAAACGTGGGGAAAAAGCAATGGTATGGGAAAGGCACGGGTATATGGTTGAGGAGTTAGTGGTGGGGATGGGGGAAGTGCGTGGCAGGAGGCACTCGTACAGCGTTACCCTCTTTGGTAGACTCGGCATTTCCTGGGGGCAGGACCCTAATTGTAACTAACCTCTCTTTGCCTCCAGATTGTTCCTATTCTGATACATTCTCCATAATGCTGCCTATTATCTTCCTAAAACAAGTGTGCCATGCCTCAATGCTGTTTCTTAAAGCCTTCAAAACCTCTGGTCATTATCGGTAGGGCACACAAGACTATTCACGATCTAACATATACAACCAGACTCGGAGCTGCCCTTCCATGTCACATACCATTCCTTCAAGCCACGCCAAACTACTTGCTATCTCCAGAAAATTCCAAGCGAACTCAAAGAAAACCCTCATTTCCACTCATCGTTGATTGAGCGCGAGCTCGTACAAGGGTTCTGCATTCTCCGCTAGCTTCAACTCCCCGCCCCCAACCAGGAAGAATTACTCCCTCCTCTGGTTTCCATAGCAACTCAGACATTCTTCGTCTACAACACAAAGTTAAATGGGTTCCAGCGCAGATTCCCCTCAATGGAAAATTAGATCCCGAAGGGCAAGGTGCCTATCCCCCGGCTTGGCAAAGTCTCGTACAGTAGGCGATCGCCGAGTGTGTGCCAAGGTTCCGTGCACACCCCCGGACAGCCCTCCATCCAGGAGGGACGCCCGCACTCACTGACCCAAGCACACCCTCCCTGCTTTCACCGAGACTCACTCACCACACACCCAGGAACACTGGTTGTGCTCCTGTCGCCAGTAAAGCGGAGTAAAGCCACTAAAGCTTTGCGGGAACTGCAAACGCTGCCAGGCACGACACACACGCACTTAAAGACCACAAGCCCCGCCATCCGACCGGCCCGCACCGGATAAGGGGGAAGGGCTGTCCTCACAAAAACTTTTCTAGCCAAGGCCCGCTCGTAAGCGCCGGGTCGCGGGCACCGGCCGCCCAGACGCTCGAACCGGCCGACGTCGGGGACAGGGCGGCGAAGGGAGAGTGAAGGAAAGAGATCGCCACCCGGGCAAGAGGCTGCCGGGCGGGCCTCACCGCGCGGCCGCTCCTCGGTGTACAAGTCGATGACGACGTCGCCCAGAGTGGTCTCCAGCAGAACCGCCATGGCGCCCGCTCCGCCTTCGCAAGGAGTGAGCGCCGGGCTTGACAAGCGCAGGCCGTCGTCGTCCACGCCACACGTCACCGTCGGCGCGACGCCTTATTACGCCAACCCTGCGGCGACCGCCCCTTTCCGGGCCGCACGGGAAGGCCCGATTGGCCAGTGTCCGACGGTTCCCGTGGGCCCCGCCTCTGGCGCGGCCCTTTCGAAAATCCTGGTACGCTCTGAGCAGATGGGGCTGACTACTGTCCTTTAAAACTGCCTCAGTGCCCCTGGCTCGTGTGGCTCAGCAGCCTGGGTGCCGGCCTGCGAGCCAACGCATCGCGGATTTGAGGCAAGTTCCTGGGTTATACCCCCGGTCCCCCGTGGGGGGCGCGTGAGACACAACCACGTGTTGGTGTTTCGCTCCCTCCTTTCCCCTCTCTCTAAATGTAAGTAAATAGGGTATTTTTTAAAAAAAATTGTCTCTGTAAAGGGTTTTGATCCCTGTTTATGTCCATCTCAAGAACGGAGCGGGCCTCGGAGCAACCCTTTTTTCCACGCTTCTCAGACCCCTCTGGCTGGCCGGAGAGCGACCGCGGTGCCACCTACTCCAGCGTTCTCGTTGGGACTAGTGATTTCTAGTAAGTGTCAAGTTGTCTCCTTGAGTCAAAAACTTTGGGCCTTAAACGTACAATTTTCTGCTCAGAAAGATGGTTAACAGGGAGTTCTTTACTGTCTAATCGTGTCTGTGGCAGCGACTACTTGTTACAGCAGCAGATGGTGGGTCGTTAGCGCTGAAAAACGTAGTTTTCAACCCCAAAATCTCTGCTGGTTTCATCAGTACTCTTTAACTTAGAAGACTTCTAAACTATTTTGGGCCTCTGTTGAGTCTTTCTGTGCAAAGCTTATTACCAAAACTGTCGTGGACAAGCTGGTCATTCTCCTTTATGCCATTTTTCACATACTTGTAGCCTCCAGTTGAGACAGCAGTAGCAGCCCCAGAAGCCGCCAGGGAACACCTGCCCCACCACCCTTTTTCCGCCCAGCTGTAAATAAAAGCCCCAACCCAACCCCTGCTCGGGGTCAGAATTTGGAGACTGCCTCCGCTGAGCCCGAGTGCGTGAATAAAGGCTAACTCCGTCGTGTTCCCCCCCCCCCCCCCCCCCCCCCCCCCCCGCCCCCAGCAGTGTGTGTCCGTTTTTCTGCAACATTTTGGTTCCCTGACCGGGAGACAACTCACACGAGCAGGCCGCTTGCCTCCGGTGTGGACAGCCGGGGGTCAGCCGGGGTGAGCCCGGCAACCAGAGGGAAGCACGTGCCCTGGTGATTTTGGGTCCTGAGGAACTGGGCTCCCCCGGGCTGTAGCCTCCGACTGACTGCAACCCGGGCATTTGGGGAGCGGACAGGAGCCGACCAGGGGGTGCTGGATAGGTGAGTGCCCAGGGGACCAGCCCGAGATTAGGCACGCCCTTAAGGCGGAAGGGGAGGCTGATCACCTCTCAGGCCCTCGGCCTCAGTTTCTGTTTGAACCAGGTATTCCGCTCAGGAGGGAAGTATAAACTCGAGAATGAATGTTTTTTCTGTATGAATGAGTATATGTGGCTCACAGGCACGAGTCTACGGAGTCTGTTTGGGCCCCATCCTGCGGTTCCTCGGTCTGTCATGTGGCACAACGGCTGGGAGCTTAACCCGGACTCTACACGGGCAGCCTTAGCTAAGACAGACCCAAGTTCCTCAAGAGAGGAGGGGCCAGGCAGGTGGCTGAGTGTCTTTCCCCCTTCCCGTGTTTGTCAGCGCCGATAAGGGAGGCAGGATGGGAGGAGGACTGTCCACTGTTTTAGATTGCATGCTAGGAAACTTTGATCGGTTTCGGGGTCAGGACCCAACTACGACCCAGGACCAACTTGAAACTTTCTGTTCACACGACTGGCCCACGTTCGGGGTAGGCTGGCCTCCCAAGGGAACCCTCAATCTGTCCACCATCAGGGCGGTCCACTTAGTTGTTACAGGGAATCCCGGGCACCCAGATCAGTTCGTCTACATAGACGGATGGCAGGAGTTAGCGCAGGACATGCCACCGTGGCTGCAACAATGTATCGGGTGGAATCGCGCCAGACCCTGCTGTCCTCCCTGACAAGGGACTCGGTCGCGAATCCTTCTGGCCTGCCCAACCAAGCCACCCATTTTGGCTGACCAAGAAGAAGATGACGAGCCGCCATTTTGCACGCCTCCATATGCCCTGGGTTCCCTCGAACAGAATAGGCCACCCACCCTAGAGAGTCCACCTCGTTCGGTTTCGCCACCGCCGCCAGCCGAACTGACGGCCCCACTTGCTGCGCCGTCACCCATAGCTTCCTGCCTTCGGGAATGACCCCCCCCCCCCTTCAGATGCCCCTCCGGGAGGCAAGGGGCCCTCTAATGGCGGCGGACAGCACACCCCAACCGGGCCGATCGTCTTCTACCATCAGCCCTTCTCAACCATGGATCTCTTGAATTGGAAACACCACACTCTGTTCTATTCAGAGAAGCCCCAGGCCCTAATTGATCTCATGGAGTCAATTATGCAGACCCATACACCCACCTGGTACCATTGTCATCAGCTTCTCCTCACCTTATTTAACACAGAAGAGAGGAGAAGGATCATGCAGGAAACCCACAAGTACCTTGAGGCCCCCGCCCCGGTGGGGACACTAGATCCTGCTCAATTTGCCTGGGTGGCCGCCCCTGAAACTCAGCCTGACTGGGATTATAACTCTGAACAAGGTAGAGCGGCCCTTGACCACTACCGGGAGGCACTCCTCTGGGGCATTCGCGCAGGGGCTAAGAAGCCAACTAACATGTCTAAAGTGGCAACCATAACCCAGAGGGTGGATGAGTGTCCCGGGGACTTCCTTGAGAGGTTTTACAAGGTTTACCAGGTCTACATCCCGTTCAACCCGGAGAACCCAGACAACCAATGGATGATCAATACCACCTTCATCTCAGTCTGCCCCAGACATTCGGAAAAAGCTCCAAAAACTCGAAGGTTTCACGGGCATGAACATCAGCTAGCTCATCGAGATAGCTAATAAGGTCTACAACAACCGGGGGGAAGTAGCAGAGAAGCAAGCCCAGGAAAGGCTGAGAAAGAAGGCCTCCCTCCTAGCTGCTGCCCTTGGGCATCCGACAAAGGAAACAGGTAGGGGAAATGGCGACAAGAGGAAAGTCCACTTCAAAGTCCAGCGCAACCAGTGCGCCTACTGCAAAGAGAGGGGACACTGGAAAAGGGAGTGTCCAAATCGTAAGAAAAAGAAGCCGGAGGCTACGCCACCAGAACCGGCCCCCAGTATCCTCAACATGGCAGGCCTGGATTCAGAGTGAAGGGGACTGACCTCCTTGAACTTAGGCCCCCGCAAACCCGTGGTCAAAGCCAATATTGGGGGCCAGACTCTTTCGTTCATGGTGGACACAGGGGCAGAACATTCTGTAGTCACCACCCCTTTAGTACCCCCATCAGGGCGTGAAATATCCATAGTTGGAGCTACCGGCCAGCTGAGCAGCCCCAACGGGTTCTGCCAGGCTCGGACGGCGGACCTCGGAGGACACCGGGTCAAACATGAATTTATCTACCCGAATGTCCCATCCTGCTACTAGGCCAGGACCTCCTGTCCAAACTTGGGGCGCGCATCACCTTCCAACCATCCGGCGAGGCCACCCTCCAAGTCGGGACTCAGCCAAGCCTCCTGGCAGTTCTGGTCCTCCGTGAAGAGGAATATAGACTATTTGAAAAGGAGCAGGACAGCCCAGGCCCCAAATCTGAACTAGCTGATAAACTGGTGCGTGAGTTTCCCTCAGTCTGGGCGGAAGATAACCGCCCCCCGGACTGGCCAGAGACCAGGCCCCGGTCATAATAGAGCTCAAGCCCAGGGCGAGACCCCAGCGCCTCCGGCAGTACCACATACCCCGGGACTCCCGCCTGGGGATTTCAGACATCATCCGGAAGTACCTGAAAGAGGGCATCCTCGTCCCGTGCCAGTCAACATGGAACACCCCGCTCCTATCAGTCAAGAAGCCAGACGGGACAGGATACCGCCCTGTCCAGGACCTCCGGGCAGTGAATGAGGCCACCGTCACCCTACACCCGGTGGTCCCAAATCCCTATACTCTCCTAAGTCAACTCCCGCCTACAGCTGGCTGGTTCACCTGCCTAGACCTGAAGGATGCTTTCTTCTGCATCCCAGTGGCACCGGTCAGCCAGCCCCTCTTTGCCTTTGAGTGGGAGGACCCCCACACAGCCATCAAGACCCAACTGACCTGGACATGGCTGCCACAGGGGTTCAAAAACTCGCCCACCCTCTTCAGTGAGGCTCTGGCCCAGGACCTTCAGCCATTCTCGGGTAGAGAAAGAGACCTAACTCTCCTCCAGTATGTAGATGACCTTCTTCTGTCAGCCCCCAGCCAGCGCCGGTGTCTAGAAGGGGGGCCACTGGGAATTCAGCACAAAGGGACGCAGCCCTTTGAGGACCTCCAAGTTGATTTTACAGAAGTCAAACCTAGCCAGGGGTATAGGTATCTGCTTGTCCTGATCTGCACCTTCGCAGGATGGGTAGAGGCTTACCCCACTAGAACTGAAAAGGCCCAAGAAGTAACTAAGGTCCTTCTCAGGGAAATTATCCCCAGATACGGACTGCCATTCTCCCTCAGCAGCGACAATGGGCCAGCCTTTGTGGCCCAGGTGGTACAAGGCCTTGCCCGACTCTTGCATGTCACCTGGAGGTTGCACACGGCCTATTGACCCCAGAGCTCGGGTAAGGTAGAATGGATAAACCAGACCCTCAAGAAGACCTTAGCAAAGTTCCACCAAGAGACTGGCCTACCCCGGACTGACCTGCTGCCGCTAGCACTGCTGAGAGTCTGGAAGGCCCTGAACCCCTCAGGCTATACCCCTTACGAGCTAGTCTTTGGAAAACCTCCCCCTTTAGTTAGAATAGGGGAACCACAAGACCTTAGGCAGAGGGGAGAGTTAGGACAGACCCAGTACCTAGAGCAGCTGGGAAAGACCCTAGAAATCATCCACCAGGCTGGATTGAGCCAGGAGCCCCAGCCCTGAGGGAGGCCAGCGCACCCCTTCAGGCCAGGACAGTATGTCTGGGTAAAAGACTGGAAAAAGGAACCACTCCAGTCTTCCTGGACGGGCCCCCATTTAGTCTTACTAACCACCCCAACCGCCCTTAAGGTTACAGGTATCATCCCGTGGGTCCGCCACACAAGGGCCAAGGCGGCTGCAGAACCAGGAGGCAACACTACAACGAAGGTCCCCACTCTGCGACTGCTACGGCAGCGGCCAGGGGACGGGAATCCGGACACCTGGAAGATAGAGCCCACCTTGGCTAGAGGAGAGCGCCCACCATGCATCTAATCTTACTGACCCTCACGACCTTCTTCTCAGGACCAGCCGCAGCCAGTCCACCACTCCGGAACCCCTACGTCTGGAGGTTCTTCGCCCGAGAAACCTACCAGAAAAACAACAATGTCATATCCCACACTGTCGGGGTCGTGACCTGCCCAGACGCGGGATGCACCCGTGGGATGGTCCTGACCGTCCCTACAGCATCACTCCAGAGCCGGGCGGACTGGAGCCACGAGTTCCCAGCTCTCTGCCTACTCTATAAGCAACCCCACCATTATTGCTACCGGTGGCCAGAAAAATATGGGGGTTGCCCCTACCACCAGTGCAATATACAGGTGTGGAACCCCATCTACCCCCTCAAGATACGCACTGACGATCCCACCAATCCAGCTTGGGGAAAAGGAGTGAAAGGAAAACTGTACGCCGCAGCCCACCACGCAGGGGCAGTGGGGGATATATATATATATAAAGCTCAGGAGCCCAAAGACCCCAAACTAGAGACCATTTTTAACTTAACCGACACCATCCGTGATCAGGAGCGGGCCCTGAGCTCAGTCAGGTCTAACAGAGGAGAAGTCAAGCAAGCCCTTTTCATGGCTAGCCCTCCTACGAGAAGGAGCTCGGTTACTGAACATTACTACCACTGAGAACACTAAAAACTGTTTCTTGTGTGCCTTCCTAGATCGCCCTCCCATAACAGCCGTACTTCTGAGTATCCCCTTAAATACCTCTGCCCAAAGGCCCACCTCCTTCACCCTCTCTAACGTTCCTCTCTTCCAGGACAGCAAGGGGACGTCGACCATATGCTATGGATCCAGCCAAGACTGTAACACTACTGATACCATGGTTACAATCCCCAGCCAAGGACTCACGAGCCCCCCGGGCACCTACTTCTGGTGCAACGGGACCCTGTTGCGAACCATAGGCCCCAAGTCTGGTACCCCCTGTTACCCTAGCATCCTAGTGCCACAGTTGATGCAATACCAAGAGGGGGAGCTTCAAGCCTCCCTTGCTAGAACCCAAGGGAAAAGGGCAATTCTACTACCCGTCTTGGTAGGGATGGCAGCCACCGCCTCACTAGTAAGGGCAAGACTAGGGGAAACCGGAGTATCCATAGCACTCCAGACAAACTATCAACTCAAAGAAGAACTAGAGAAAGGTCTCAATGCTGCAGCCCTATCCTTAGCATCCCTCCAGCGGCAAGTAACCTCCCTGGCCAAAGTAGTCCTGCAGAACCATAGAGCTCTAGATCTTCTCACTGAAGAAAAGGGGGGAACCTGTTTATTTCTACATGAGCAATGTTGTTTCTATATAAATGAAAATGGAGTAGTAGAAGAAAACCTTAACAAGTTACAAGATGTTAGGGCCCGGCTCCAGGGTCGGGGTGACGACTGGGCACCATCCCCATGGTGGCAGTCCACCGTTTACTCCATCTTAGCCCCCATTGCAGGACCCCTATTAATTCTCTTCCTGCTCATTTCAGTAGGTCCGTGCCTGCTTCATACCGCCATACAACAACTCGAGAATGTCGTGACTTGGCGCGCCACTGCAAAGATACTGTCGCTACAGAGACACCGATACCAGAAGCTGCCCTCCCAGATTGGTGATGCTGAGACTGAAGGCTTAGTCTAGTACCAAAGGGGGGAATGAGACAGCAGCGGCAGCCCCAGAAGCCGGCAGGGAACACCTGCCCCACCCCCCTTGGTGTTGGTGTTTCCCTGCTCTGGCAGAGATCCGCTCGTCATCAGCCCACGCCACCCTTTTTCCGCCCAGTTGTAAATAAAAGCCCCAACCCAACCCCTGCTTGGGGCTCAGAATTTGGAGACTGCCTCCTCTGAGCCTGTGTGCGTGAATAAAGGTTAACTCCGTTCCCCGAGCAGTGTGTGTCTATTTTTCTGAAACACAGTAACTCCATATCTGACTGTAGAAATGATGCAGATTTACTGGTGCTCCTGCAGCTTGTACTATGAGTAATAAATTATTGTTTGTCTCTGACCCAGGCAGGGGTCTCATATCTTCCACCAGCATCCATGAAACTAGCAAGCTAACCTGTTAATTTAAAAGTAGGGCAAAACCTCAGAACTTTCAGATTCTGACAATTATTTCCTAAATTACTGTCACCTTATTTACATAATATTTTTATTAACATTTTATTTATTGCATTTTTCTCAGACACTAATGAACAGTATGCTTTTTTTAAATTTTTTTTTTATTTTATTTATTTATTTTTAAAGAGAGGGAGAGAAACATCAGTGTGTGGCTGCCTCTCACGTGGCCCCTACCGGGGATCCGGCCCACAACCCAGGCATGTGCCCTGACTGGGAACCAAACCAGCGACCCTGTGGTTCCCAGCCCATGCTCAGTCCACTGAGCCACACCAGCCAGGGCTGAACAGTATGCTTTTTAACATCCTTGGGTATAACTGTCTCTTCGTGCTTTCAGCTTTCAGGTTGCTGGAACTACTTAGCTGGGGAGGGAGGGGACAGGGGCTGCCTCTGGCTGCAGGTGTGGCGAAGAGGAGGCAAAGATCTCCTACACTTTTCTGTTTTTCCTGTTCTCTCAACCCAGCTTGTGTCAATAAATGGAACATTTGGTAATACCCTTTATTAAAACAAACTAAGTTATGACTTTTACTTTTTTTAACCTTTATTATGGTCCAATAGATGTGTTCACTCAGAATGCCAGGCTTCAAAACCATGGCTGTATCACCTCTTGTCCTGTAACTCAGGACAAAAACCTTAAATTCTCTAAATCTCTATTTTCTGTAAAAGGTGAATTGTAAATTACAATCATGTCATTAGGCTGCTGTGAGGTGTAAATAGTACACACAAAGCACTCAACACGTTTAGCACAGTAAGTGTTGGCTGCTACAATGATGATATTTCTATGAGTTCATTGTTCCTCATTCCAGAACAATCACACATCATCACAGGTACAATGAAGTTCCTATCTCAATACATGGACATAAAGGTTACAGTGAAAGCAGTTTTAAACTATCTTAGAAGAAAAATAATGTAAAATTTGTGAATGGCTTTGGAAATATAAAAAGGATATCTTTCTTTCTTGCTCTCCCTTTTGTCTTCTCCGAGAGGTCTTCAGGAACATCAAAAATATATAGCTGAAGAATTTTGAAAAATAATGGAATAGGCTGTGACTCACTTTTTCCCAGAAATTGGAAACAGATCCAGATTGTATTTCAGATTTCCCTTGGTGTCAAGCCTGCTTTTGAATTGTAGAAAAAGAGAAATTTAAGTTTTGACTGTGAGAACTATGTAATTAATAATGAGATCAGTTTCTGAAAAAGGAAATATATCAAAGTTTAGAGTCAAAAAGTGCCATTTCATGTGAAAATAAAGATGTATTTTTATATATCTGATATACTTTGTTTTCTATGTTATGAAAAAGTTTTAGAATATCTTCTATATGAAACATTATCTTCAAGGAACATAAAGCATCTAATGTGTACAGAAATACACTGGATTTCTACAGGCAAACAGAACTGTTTTGGATGGGTTTAATAATTAAAGAAATCAAGTTGACGTGAATCGACTCAAAAGAACAAAGTCCATGCCCTGGCCAGTGTGGCTCAGTCGGTTGGAGCGTTGTCTGTACACTGGGAAGCTTGCAGGGGTCTGGTCGGGGCACTTTGGCGAGGTGGGGGGCCAAACAATGGATGTTTCTCTCTCTGTCTCTCTCTCCCCCTCTTTCCCTCCATCCCATCCTCTCTAATCAATAGATATAAAAAAATAAAAAATGAAAAAGAATCAAGTTCCTACCATAATAGCTGATGGATTTATTTGCCAATTTAATTCTGTTTTTTTTTTTTTGGTTTACAGATTAATGTTAAGGTTCAATATACCAAGCTGAGTCTTCCAGTAGATGACAAGTGAGTGGAACCCTACCCCAGGGTTGTTTAAAATTTTAACTCATCTGAGTTGTGGTAGATAATAGTGTTTGTTGCAAATGATGGGACATTTTAAGTAGCAATTCCAGGGTAATTGTGCCTGTATATGGCAAAATGGTGGCCTAAAGAAAACCATGTCATACAAAATAGTAAAATTGTTCATTGTCAAAGAATATCAACAACTTAAACTTTATTTATCCAACAAATCCCTGCTCAAGCAGACTTCATATTTTAACCTTTGGCCATTGCCCTCCTGGAGCTCAGAGCTAGCTAAGGAGATAGAGAAGTGGAAGAATAATAGATGGTCGGACTATGGGGAGTACTCTTTGGGAAGTACAGACTGCCTCACCTTATCCGACTACTTTTTCATATCCATGTATTCTGAAATCTTACACATATATCACTAATTCAAATTATACAGATCCACATGTGTTACGTGTTCTGACCTCTAGGTGGTGGTGGTTCTTTGTATTTTTTAAGAGACAGAGAAGTTAGAGAAAAACATCAATTTGATGTTCTACTTATGCATTCATTGCTTGGATGTTGTATGTGCCCTGACGGGGTGGAACCCGCAACCTTGGCATATTGGGAGGGCGCTCTAACCAACTGGGCTACCGGGCCAGAGCCTAGGTTCATTTTAAATCACAGCCACATGAAACAGAATGAAAAGGCCAGTGGTTGCATTTGGAACCCAAGAGTGGATGGAGCTTGTAAGTTAACAATATTATTGGATGTCTTATAGTAGGCAAGGAGTTAAACGATTTTGTAGTCTACCCTGCAAAGATTTTGTAGTTTACTTTAGATTTTGTAGACGTGGATAAAGGGGTTGATACATGGGAGAGGGGCTAAGATGGAAACAGAGATTTGTGCTCTTTTTCATATCAAAAAATTATTTTTTAAAAAAGACTAAATGTTTCTTATTCTACCTGCATGGTAACATGTCCAAATTCTTCTCAATCAATATGCAATATTGATTAATCTGATATGCCTGATCTTGGCATTCTCTGCTTTAGAGGGTTTCTTTTTTGTTTAATCTGAAAGGGGGAAAACAGTCTATCATCTTCATTTTGTAGATTAAGAAACTGACTAGAAAGGCCCCCAGAGCACAGGTGGGCAGGCTTCCAACTGAGTGTTGTTCCCAAGCTGCCCCCAGTGATTTGTCCAATATTGACCATTTAATGCATGATCGACCCTCAACCTTGGCACAATAAATCACTCGGGGAACTTTAAAAACTACCAGTGGCAGAACAACAGCCCAGACTAATAAAATCAAAAGTCAGTGCCCTGAAAACCTGAGTCACTAATTTTTTAAACTGACCAGGCAATTCCCATGTACAGGAACGGGTGAGAACTACCAACTTAATAAAATGTCCCTCCAAACGTGATATGTCTTCTTTTTAGTGTATAATAGTATTCTTTTTAAAAAAAGATTTTATTTATTTTCACAGAGAGGGGAAGGGAGAAAGAGAGGGTGGGAAATATCCATGTGAGAGTGAAACACCAACCGACTGCTTCTTGCTTGCGCCCTGACTTAAGAGGAACCGCAACCCAGGAACTTGCCCTGACCAGGAATGGTACCAGCAACCTTTTGCTTTGCCCAATAGCCCCCAACCTAGCCACACCAGTCAGGGCTAAGGTTCTGATATATTTATTGCCAATATTTTGACTTTGCCGGGGTGTCCAACCTTTTGGCATCTCTGGGCCACACATTAAATACATAAACACTAACGAAAACTGGTGAGTAAAAAAAAAGGTTATAAGTAAATTTACAATTCTGTGTTGGGCAGCATTCATATGCATGCTGGGTCACATGCAGTCTGAGTGAGGCAGGTTGGACACCCCTGCAGAGGCAAATGTATATACACACAAAGATACAGCTATGTGCATATACAGTATAACATTAATTTTAAAGTAATGGCAACGAAAATGCATTCAATCGTTCAGGTGGGGAAGGTCTCCAATCCAGAGCACCGATCTAATGACAAAACTGTACCTCCTGTTACTTGACTGCACCCCTCGGCACGACGGGGCGACGCGCGGACGCGCCTCACTTGCCCCAGCTCTAGGATTCCCCTAATCTCACGCCTACCGAGGAACCCCCTCTCCCTCGCCCCCGCTCTTTTAGACCCCACCCCCTAACGGCTCCGCCCCCGCCCTGGGCCCGCCCCTCAGCAGGCCCAGCCCTCCTCGCCCCGCCTCCAGCCGCCGCTGGCCAGTCCAAAATGGAGGGCGCTCGGCTGACGCCGTTCGCCCTCCGTCTGCTCTTGCTTGCTGTGCTACCGGCCACGGGGTGGCTGAAGATGGGTACCCCTGAGCCGCCACCTCCCGGAGCCCCGCAGGTAGGGCAGAGCGGGCGCGGCTCGGCCGTTCCTCGGTCCGGACCCTCTTGGGAGGCCAGGGCCGTGGGACCGCGGCGTCGGCATCGACTTACTCCACCTACGCCCGGCAGGCCCTAGGCTGGAGTCCGGACCCCCAAAGGAGGAATGGGAAAAAGCACCCAAGGAAATGTGGGGTCTGGGAGAGGGTAGCGAGAGGGCGAACGTAGCTCTTGAATGTGTGGTTAAGCCTCGCGACGCGAAACTTAGATTTTTACGCAGTCCAAACTGTTGTCATCCCTATGGAGTTTCGCCGTCGAAAATACACGATCACAAGTGATCTCAGCCTTGGCAATGGTTCCTCCCTGGATAGAGCCGGGTTCGGGGGCAAGGCAGTGTTCCTGTGCTCGGGAAATGTGGAAGTTGCTCAATAAGAGAGCGCCAGAGCGTTTAGCCCCGCCGGCGGCGGAAAGGGTTGTCTTCCTGCGGCGTCCAGGGCTCCGGGGTGCGCGCGGGGTCGACGGGGCCGCGAACGGAGAGTGAAGACTCAACACATAGTCTGACATGTCCCTTTGGCAGGTGATGTGAGAGTAGTGGCTCTTGGAGCACCGTGGGACCAGTCACACCAGCATTCCCCCGACGCTTTTGGGGTGGGGCCTAGGAATCTGTTTAAGTAGGTGATTCTGTGGTCAGCTAAAGGGTGAGGACCACTGTAGCCTTGTAAGGGTGTTTGGTTCCTACCAGGTTTTTTGCCCTGGAGTCGTGCTTACCTAAACCAGTATCTCCCTTTCATCAGTTTGAAAGTATGGTAGGGAAAAGTTTTCCCAGAATGGAGAGAAACAATATAGGTACACCTTTTCTTACTAGTCAAGTCTTGAATACGACTGACACTCTAAATGTCACCTTTCTACATTCAGTGAATTTTTTAGAGTTATGACATTACTTCCCTGGGTACAAAAACAAGAAGCATTTATCTCCGTTTCAGTTCTGCAGGGGTATTCCAAGAAGCCACACTGTGCAAGCCCTAAACAAAATAAACACAGACTCAGACACACAGAACAGTCTGACAGCTGTCAGAGGGAAGCTGGGGGCCTGGGTGAAATAGGTGAAGGGATTAAGCAAAAGAAAAGACACCCTCATGTACACAGACAACAATATGGCGATTACTAGGGAGAAAGGGGAGTGGGGGAAGGTAGAAGAGTAAAGGGATAAATGGTGATGGAAGGAGACTTCACCCGGGGTGGTGAACACACAGTACAATATACAGATGATGTATTACGGAATTGTACACCTGAAACCGATATAATTTTATTAACCAATGTCACCCCAATAAAGTCAATTAAAATTTAAAATGTTATTTTGTGAAAAAATAAAAATGCCAGGTACAAAATTGAAAACAAAGAAAAGGAAAATATATAGATTATGAAGAATTGGAATTGTAAGGTTATAAAAAAGGCTGAGAAATGAAAACAATGGGTTTTTAAAAGTGTTCTTTTAATGTTATCATAAATGATTATACCATAAATATCATTGGGGGGGAGAACAGTTATTTTCAGTTTGTGAAGTGCACACCTATTTAATTTGTGTAATATTTGTTTTGCAGGAAAGCATCAGAATTAATGTAACTGCCCTGAAAGATGATGGAGAGGCAGCTAAAGAACAGGTTCGCCTTTGGTTGTTTTTAATGTATCACTTCGCTAAGTATCATGCAGTCTATTTTATTTTTGCCTACACATCTGATTTAGTTAGATAATGTACATATTTTTGATATGTAGAGTTGTCATTTATAAACCATAATGTGTGTGCTGCTTTATTTTAAGGTTGTTCTTAACATAACCTATGAGAGTGGACAGGTATATGTGAATGATTTCCCTGTAAATAGTGGCGTAACCCGAATAAGCTGCCAGACTTTGATAGGTGAGTACTACTAAGTTATTTCCATAATTTTGCTGTTTTTAATAATACTAAATTAATAAAACACAGTTCTCTGATGTTATATATTTTCATTTAAAATTAATGTACATCATTACTGATGTATTTAACACTGTTTCTAGTTTACTTTGGTTATTTCTGGCACATTCACATTTTCCGTTTCGTGAGATCGGCATTGATGGAACTGCACTTGTAGTAGGTCCCTAGCAGGTGGGAATGTGCAGAGGCAGTAAAGGGAGATTCACAAGCAGGAGGCAGAATCCCGGGGAAGTGCTTTTCACAGTTGTGAAAAAGAGAAAATGAATTGTGCATCTGATTCTCTAGTTTTTACTTTCTTCTACCCCATGTCTGTTTAATGTTTTTCTTTTTAACCTTTAAAAATCTTGAGTTGTTTTCAAGACAAGCAAATTTGTTACATTGGAAGGTACCATATTATATGAATGAAGTAAAGCATATGAGAAATATGTATAGCATCTGTTTTAATGTGTGCATTGAAGACACTAAATTTTTCTTTAAGCACATATAGCCTATACTTGACTTGTTATAAATTTTTATTGTCATTCAGTTTGTAGTATTTTCTAATTATTTATTGTGATATTTTCTTGTTCTATGAGTCATGTATAAGTACATTGTTTAACCCAAATACTCTGGGTTTTTTCATCATTCCCCTCTATCTTCCTGGTTTTGTATAATATTTCACTGTTCTTTTAATGGTTACCCTTGAGATCAATAAACTAGTCCTTTCATCATTTCCCAAACAATGCAAGAGCCTTAGAACACTTAAACTCCATTTATTCCCTTTCTGTTTTTGCCGTGTTAGCATTGCCATGCGTTTTACCTCTGTGTGCTCTTCAGCACTGTGTGACATCATATGCTTGTTGTTCTCTGTTGTCCAGGACTCCTTCACGCTTACCCTCATGGTCACCCTTTCCAGTGCTCCACATTCCCTCCTGAATCTGTGTTCCCCTCTGGGGTCTTTTTCCCTTCGCCTAAAGAATTCTCCTTACTATGTTTTTTTAGCACAGATATGTTAGCAATGAAATATATAAGCTTTTGTTTGTCTGAAAACATCTTCACTTTGCCTTCCGTTTAGGAGGATACTTTTACCGGATATGGAAGCGTAGTTTCAGCGCATCAAACACTGATTCCCCTCGTCCTCTCACTTCTGTGGTTTCTGGTGGGAATCGGTGTCAGTGTCGCTGCTTCACTGAGAATAAGATTACTCCTCTTTCTTTTTTCTGGTTGCTTTTAAGAGTTTTTTCTTTATCTTTGATTTTCAGTAATTTTGCTTACTATGTGCCCAGGTTTGGGGTTCTTTAATCTGTGACTTGATGTTAGTTATCAGTTTGGGGAAGTTTTGGGCCATTATCTTTTCAACAAATGAAACAAAGTCACAGAGGAACAGTTTTATGAAGACTTAGTCAGATTAAACTAAAAGGCCAGGCTACTTGGTTTTCAGTAGAAATGTCTGTACCTGTTTAAAAAACATTACAAAAATGGTCTCTACCTCCTAGAGATTTTTATTTATTAAGATTGAGGTGAGGCTGTGGCATCTGTCCTGTTCCCAGGTGTTTCTCATGCATAGTGAGAATTTAGAACTAGACCAGCTGTTTGAACATTGATATTTACTTTAAATTACGTACTTACAATCGCAGATGGAGTCACTGTTTAACAGGAGCTATAGAACAGTAAGCTTGATGCACACGCCCAAGGAACTCAGCCTAGTGGAGGAGGCAGGTTTACAGAAGAGCTACCATTAGTGCTTTAAAAATCAGAAAAGGCATGAACTTGGCATTGTAAGTGTATGGTAGCTAGAACTACCTAAGTTGGAGCTTATTTTTAAAATGTGTTTGGGGGAGAGTGAGTAGTATAGAGCATTCCAGGTAAAGGGAATAGCCCTAAAAAGGCACAGAATCAGTTTAAACCACTGGGTCTGCATTCAGAAAATCCATCAGAGTTGTGTTTTGGCAAATAACATTTGAGGGATAGAAATGAAAATGTTCCCTTGTGGTAGTTTTATTGGTACCTGTTGATTTTTCCTTTTCTGTGGCAGTTTCTGCCTTCATAAGGTAGCCATGAGCTCTGTAAACCGGTGGCAACTGCCACACCTCATCTGCCCTGGGATGGGATGGGGCACTCTTAGCTAGAGGGGAACATGGCCAGTAGCTGATCCTCTCTGTCATTCTTTAGTAGGGAGTACTACAGGGCTTTCCCACTTTCTTCCCCATTCCCGCCCTCAAGTAACAAATCACTTACTTGAGAAAGGACTAAGCAAAAACTCATTGTCCTTATTGTTTGGGCCCTGTCTGTCACTGGATTTGTGAATGAATGAGTGAATGAATGAGCTTGCTTTGCTAAAGCGTTATGCCATACTGGTTAGGAAAGATTTGCTGCTGTGGTGTTTTATACAAAATCTACAGACCATCAAGCGGTTTCCCTTTTCAAATGATTGTAAGCATTGTAATGATTTAAATTGTCTTTGTTTTCATAACTCTGGACTATCAATGAGGCTAGAGATGAATAAAGAAAGCCTAAGAAACTAGTCTACAACTGTCTTGTTCCATGTAAATGCCATCAAAATAATCAAATTCAGATTTGGTGGCATTTTTTTGTTCAAAGCTATGACTGCTTTTTTTTTTTACATATAGTGAAGAATGAAAATCTAGGAAATTTGAAAGAAAAAGAATATTTTGGAATTGTCAGTGTAAGAATTTTAGTTCGTGAGTGGCCTATGACATCTGGTTCCAGTTTGCAACTAATTGTCATTCAAGAAGAGGTAGTAGAGCTTGATGGAAAACAAGTAAGATAATATGCTTACTAATTGGGAATTAAATTGTAAAGAGTTGTGCTAGTCGTTATGCATGTGTTCAATTATTTTATTTATTTCTGACTTCGTAGGAAGAAAGGGTACCCTAATGCTGCCTGTATCCAGTCATTTAAAACTTTTTGTTTCAGCACTTATTTAGCATTTTAAGTCTTAAATTTTTAAAAAAATGATCATATTCGTACATGTTTATGTCACTTTAAAACCATTACAAGCATCATTAAACAGAGCACGTAAGTGAAGAGACTGAATTTGATGCGTAGGTCTACTACCAATTCCTCTGGCTAAGTCTCAGTAAATGAAACGGAACTGAGAGCAAGCTTGTAACAGTGAGTGCTGCAGCGCACGGGAAATGTGGTTGAAGCTGCAAAGTAAAGGCTTCAGAGTGGGGGGTAAATGGAAAGGAATTGTGTGAATATGACAAGTTCTTTAGTTACAGGAATCGGGGGGGGAATAGTTTTAAATTCTTACGGGGTTGTACCATTATTTAAAATAAAGAGTAATATCTGTTATAGGTGCAACAAAAGGATGTTACTGAAATCGATATTTTAGTTAAGAACCAGGGAATACTAAGACATTCGCACTACATGCTGCCTTTGGAAAGAAGCATGCTGTACTCCATTTCTCGAGATAATGACATCTTCTTTACTCTACCCAACCTCTCCAAAAAAGGTACTTCAAAAGACCATTTTTTAAAGTATTAAGGAAATTATTTCTTTACTTGGTAGCTTTTTAATCATAATATGTTTGGAATAAGCTTCTTTAAAAAATGCTTTATAACATGTATTTATATATCCATTTGAGGACTTTGGGAATCTATTTTAAGTCTTAATAGAATATTATCAATGCTGATTGCATAGGGACATTTTGCTGTAATTATCTACTCTTACTCTGGGTAACCATCATAAAATATGTAATAAGAATATCGTTCATTTAGGTTCATTTATTAGAAGTATTCTTTTCTCCAGTGACACAGAACTTTTAAAAACTTGACTTCCTGTGTGACAGAATCATAACTGCTAGGGTTTCCTTTTAATGGTCTTAGGTTATGTCTCCTTTCTGGCATTTAAATATGAATACTCAAGTATGTTTTTCTCCCATGGAAGGGTTTATGTCCTCGCTGTCCTAAATGTCATTGGTATAGCATCTTAGGACTGGGCGGAGAGACTCCAGCAGGCGCCCAGCATTTTGATAACTTGGCTCTTCCTCCTCAGCAGAAAGTGTTAGTTCACTGCAGACCACCAGCCAGTATCTTGTCAGGAGTGTGGAAACTACCGTGGATGAAGACGCTTTACCTGGCAAATTACCTGAAACTCCTCTCAGAGCAGAGACTCCATCTTCATATAAGGCAAGTTGGGTGTTTTGGATTACCTTTCTATCATAAACATTTATGGTTATTAGGAAAAGAGACAGCTAGCCTTTAAAGTGAGATGGGGACCATGGGTTGTTTTTAATAATGAACTCATGACTGTTTTAATGTCATATTTTGAGGTATTTAGGTTTTTCTAAGTTTCATTTAATAGTAAAATAGTCAGATAATGATTGCCAAAGCACTGGATTTCATCTTGTTTGGGGTTTTCCGTTGCTAAGTCTTTCTGCGCCCCCATTTGCCTGTTTGTGCTATGGCTCTGCCGTGCATGCATGCACACGGCATGGTGCCCTCGGGATCTTGCCCAGTGACTGAGCGCGTTGGGCAAGAGCGTGCTTTCTGTAGTCACACTGCCTACGTTTGCATTCTGGTTCTGCCTGCCACTTACTAGCGTGTCACCTTGGAAAAGTTCCTAGTCTCTATTTTACCTATAAAATGGGATGCCCCCTTAGGCTACAAAGCAGTGCCTATTGGTTGCCGTTGTTGTGAGGACTAACAAGTGGGCACACATGTGAATGTGCTTCGGTACCTGCCAAGCACTCACATGTTATGAGTGACATTATACTGCCGATTGGGAAATGTTGGTTCAGAGAGTATCCTCATATCTCTGCATGTATTAGCTAGACCCTTTTCCCAAAGTAATGTCCATTTCAGTGAGCAGGGTCTGTGGTTAGCCTCAGGATTCCAGAGACGATTCCTGGGAAAGTTCCCATTGAAGCTTGGCATTGCTTATCTGGATTGCTGGAGAAACCCAGGCAGCCTTTGCTGCCTGGACTCTAGCACCCTCACTCCACCTACGAGCACAGTGGCCAAGAACAGGCTGCCTTCCGAGCCCAGCCATCAGTGCTGCCTTAGTTTCTACCGTCACTCTCTAGGAACATTATGCTAACTGAGATCAGCCAGTCAGAGAAAGACGCAAACCATATGATTTCACTCTTATGTGGAATCCAATGAACAAACTGAACTAACACAGAAAATAGAGACATTCATCTCCATCTATGAATGGAGGCAGGATGACAGCTAGTGGAGGGGGGTTTGTGGGTTGGGGGGGGTAGGAGGAGGGAGGGATGGAGCAAAAAGGAAAAAGGACTCATGGACATGGACAATGTGGTGGTGATTGCTGCAGGGAGGGGGGTAAAAGGGGACTAAATGGTAATGGAAAAAAATACAATAAAGATGAAAAAACATGTTTTGCATACAACAAACTCCCCATATGTCCCAAGAGCTACGATCTTCTTTCCTTTTCTTGTCCTCCATTGGAAACACACAGTTGACTCTGCTCCATTTCATGTAAAGTAGACTAGCCTACTGGTCAGTTAGCAATTATTTCCACTTGGTTTATAGTTAGACATTATAAGTAATTGTAAAGGATAGTAATATTTCTTTGCCTATGTTAGAACATTATTAAAATTGCAAATACCTTTGTTGAGGTACATTTTAAAATAAAATGCACTCATTAAAGTGAACAGTTAGCTAAGTTTTGAGAAGTGTAGACATCCACGTAACCACTACCTCCGTCGAGATGTAGACTGTTGCCCTGGCGGGGTGCTCGGTTGGTTGGGGTGTCGTCCCATATGCCAAAGGCTGCAGATTCGACTCCCAGTCAGGGCACATACCTAGGTTGTAGGTTCGATCCTGGGTTGGGGCACATTGTGGGAGGCAACTTCTCGATGTTTCTCAGATTAATGTGTCTCTCTCTCCCCCCTTCCTTTTTTCCCTCCCTCCCCTCCCCTTTCTCTAAAAACAAATTGATAAAACATACTGTTTGGGTGAGTTTTTTTTTTAAAGATGTAGAATGTTATTATTCCAAAGCTAGAATACAATTTTTAAAGTTTCTTGGAGCTCAAATAAAACTTGCGTATCTAATCAAAAGCCCCTTTTTTTTAGGTGGTGTGTCAATGGATGGAAATGTTCAGAAAAGATCTGTGTAGGTTCTGGAACAGTGTTCTCCCAGTATTCTTTATGTTTTTTAACGTCATGGTGGTTGGAGTTATAGGAGCAGCTGTGGTAATAACCATCTTAAAGGTGCTTTTCCCAGTTTGTGAAAACAAGTAAGTATTTTTAACTTTTTTTAAAGATTATTTATTTATTTATTTATTTTTAGAGAGAGGAAAGAAGGGAGAAAAAGAGGGAGAGAAACATCAATGTGTGGTTGTTCCTTGTGCAGCCCCTACTGGGGACGTGGTCCACAACCTAGGCATGTGCCCTGGACTGGGAATGGAACCAGCGTTCCTTTGGTTCCCAGGCCGGTGCTCAATCCACTGAGCCACACCAGCCAGGGCTATTTTTAACTTTTGAAGCAGTATTTTTAATGCTTAAAAACAGTTGTATTTTTCAGTTACGATTGACATTTGACATCTGATATTACTACATTCATCTCAGGTGTACAAGGTGGTTAGATGTTTGTTTAACATATAAGGCAATCCCCCTGGTAAGTCTAGCACCCCCCTGACACACAGTTATTATGATATAATGGAGTGTATTCCTATGCTGTGCTTTACATCCCTGTGACTGTTCTGTAACTGCCAATTTGTACTTTTTAATTCCTTCACCCTTTTCACCCATCTTTCCAACCCTCCTCTGTGAGGGTCTGTTCTCTGTGTCTATGAGTTTATTTTTTTAGATTCCACATATAAATGGAATAAGTCTGTTTGACTTATTTCACTGAGCATAGTACCTTCTAGGTCCGTCCATGCTGTCACAAAGGGTAAGATTTCATTTTTTATAGCTGAGTAATATTCCATTGTGTACATATATGAACCACATCTTTATCCACTTGGCTGTCAGTGGACACCTGGGTTGCCTCCATATCTTGGGTATTGTAAGTAATGCTGCAGCAAACATAGGGATGCATATGTCTTTTTGAATTAGTGTTTTGGATTTCTTTGGATAAATACCCAGAAGTAGGATTGCTCGGTCCTAAGGTAGTTCTATTTTTAGTTTTTTAAGAACCTCCATACTGTTTTCCATAGCGGCTGGACAAATTTGAAATCCCACCAACAGTACGCAAGGGTTCCCTTTTCTCCACAACTTTGCCAATACTTGTTTGTTGACTTACTGAAGATAGCCATCCTGACAGGGGTGAGGTGGTGTCTTATTTTGCATTTCTCTAGTGATTAGTGACATTGAGCCTCTTTTAATGTCTATGGGCTATCTCTATGTCTTCTTTGTAAAAATGTCTATTCAGGTCCTTTCCCCATTTTTTAATCGGAGTGTTTGGGATTTTATGTGTGTGTTAAGTTCTGAGTATGTATTTTGGATATTAACCCCTTATTGGATGTGTCATTGGTGAGTATGTCCTCCAATTCAGTAGGTTATTTTTTTATTTGATGGCTTCCCTTGCTGTGCAAAAACTTTTTAGTTTGATGTAGTCCCATTTACTTATCCAAAAAAACACTACTACTAAGATGGATGTCAAAGAGTTTACTGCCTAAATTTTCTTCTAGTTTTATGGTTCAGGTATTCTATTTAAACCTTTAATCCATTTTGAGTTCATTCTTATATATGGTATAAGAAAGTGGACTAGTTTCTTTTTTTTTGCATGTGTCTGTCCAGTTTTTCCAACATGATCTATTTAAGAGATTGCCTTTACCCTATTATATATTCTTGCCTCCTTTGTCAAATATTGACCATATAGGCATGGGTTTATTTCTGGGCTCTATTTCTGTATTATAGAGTAGAAAATATAAAAATGAGGAAGGGTAAGACAAGTTGGAGGGCAAAGAATGTCTCCCTTCTTTTCTAGGCCATCTTCTAACTTTAGAAAAATTAAAAGACATTTATTGCGTGTTACGATGAAGATGCTCATCTTGGGGATTCAAATGTGAATAAGACAAACTACTCTCTAAGAATGTAAAAGTCAATACAGAAAGGAAACAAAAATCTGTAATGGAAAATGCAATGTATATGATAAGAGAGAAACTAAATGAGAGGGCTTCACTATGTCTTTTCAACTCCAAGTAATAATTTAAAATGAGCCCTGGCTGGTGTGGCTCAGCAGACTGAGTGCTGGCCTGTGAACCAAAAGGTCACTGGTTCAATTCCTGGTCAGGGCACATGCCTGGATTGGGGGCCATGTCCCCAGTAGGGGGCACGTGAGAGGCAACAGATCAGTCTATTACACATCAGTGGTTCCCCTTTATTTCCTTCCCTTCTCTCTAAAAATAAATAAATAAAATCCTTAAAAAAGAAATAATTTAAAATGAAGTTAATTTTAGAAGAATAGCAAGATATTTACTGCAGCATTTCTTGTAACAAAACAAAAGAGGAAACCTTGGAAGTGAGTATCAGTGGGGCTTAACTAAATAATGGTACACACATGTTCGGGATTCTGTGCAGCTTTAAAACAAGACATATATGCAGAGATAGAAAGATGTCAAAATCTCTTAGGTGGGGGAAGTTGCATAACAGTATGATCCCATTTGGTTACAACAGAAGTACTTTGTTGTGTATGTGTGTAAATGCATAGAAAATTTCTCAAATGTCAAAGAAAATAAATTATC
>VMDR010011739.1:0-27896 GCA_007922815.1 Macrotus californicus | reverse complement strand
ATGAAATTGAAAACAGGAAAATATCAGTAGAGAAAAACAGTGTTTCTTTGAAAAATCTCAATAAAAATGAAAAACCTTGAGCCACGCTACACAAGAATAAAACAGGAAACTACACAAGTGCCCAATATCAGAAATGAGAAGAGGGTCATTGCTATGGATTCCATGGGCATTAAAAGAATAAGAAAGGAAAATAATAAGAAAATGTGTTGGGCTGATTCCTTGAAAGACACAAACCGCCAAAACTCATACAAGAAGAAATTAATAGAAATAGCCTGAATATCCCCTATGCCTATTTTAAAAATTAAGACAATAAATAACAGCCCTCAAAGAAAAAGGCACTAGACCCAGATGACTTTACTAGAGAGTTCTACCAAATATTTAAAAAAGAAAAAAAAAAAAGCAATTCTCTGTGATTTCTTGCAAAAAACAAAAGCAGAAGGATCACTTCTCACCTCATACTACGATGTCAGAATCACCCTAAGTAGGTCATTGCCACCACCCTAATGTCAGGTAAAGGCATCACAACACAGGAAAACTACAGACCAGTATCCCTCGTGAACATAAGGACAAAACAAGCGTGCTATTACTGTTGTTACTGTTACACACTCACAGTCAAAGGCAGATGCTAGTGCATTTCTCCTTGCATTCTCAATCAGCCAGAACTTATCTGTTACTGGGTGCTCTGATTAAATTACCCACCTCACTTTGCTTAATCCCAATAGATTTCTCTATATTCATAAGGAACATTAAAAGAAAAGATTTTGATTTTTTATTAGTTTCTTTTCAGCTTGCAGCTGACTTTAATGGAAGGAAGGGAAATAAAAGGATGGGCAAGGTCTGTTTTCACAAGTCTCAGCCCCAGCAGAGTCACTCTGCCGTTCCCTTGCCTCCTTTCACCTCATACTCCAGCCAAAGTTCACCCTCTCTCTTTGATCTGCTCTTTTGAGCAAATCTGAAGTGAGATGTGATTTTGAAGAAGAAACTAATGAGAAGCTACACGCCAGGGAAAAGCATTTCCAGCACAGGGAAACCCTACCTCAAGCAAGGCTAGCCAATCGGGGGCCCTCAGGAGGTTGGAAATGGGACTGACCCTCCCTGTAGTGTGGTCCTTCATGTCTCCTACATGCAGCCCATCAAACACGATTAGACTGTCCCATCTGAGTCAGTGACAGGAGCTGGGTGCGGGTGAGGGACCAGGAGAAGGTGGGTGCTGCCAGAAGCATGTGAGTCCCACCGCACTAAGAATAAAGAATGCGTGTTTTAGTGTGTATGCTGCGGTGCACAGAGGTTTTCTCAAATCATGCCTGGGACAGTGGGAATTTCCGAGCTGAATTTTAGGTAGCTGTGTGGAGAATCACTTAGCCAAAGGGAGATTTGAGGATTCAATTAAGAGATTAGTCTCAACAGTAAGAGCAGTCACATGGACCCGAACCTGAGCCAAGCATATGACACGTGCAAACAGGTTACCAATGCGCTATTAATAGGTATCAGGACAAAATAAATATTAAGGCTAAGAATATGTCGAGAACAAAGGGGATCCCTGAGACCACATACTTGTGAAACTAAAATGAGGGTGAAAATATTAGGACCTAAGAGACTAGAAGGTGTGGGTAGAAAAGCGGTCATGCTGTTTGGGAACTGGAATCAGACACTTTTAAAAAATATAACTCAGAATTAACCTTCTAAAGACCACTGAGCTGTAGAACCCGTTGATATAATCTTGGTCATAAACGACAATAATGCTGATTTATGGGGGAAACATAACATAGTTCATCAGAAAAAAAACCTAACTGTGGCTAAGAATAGATCTCGGCTCATGGTGGGATTAAGGAAGAAAGAGACACTGCGTTCTTTAAAGTTGGATATAGCTTCATGGGAAATGGCAAACACTCAGGAAAGGACATAGAAACGCAAATCCTTGGGGACGTAAAACAGGATCAATGAAATTCCTGGGTACGACATTTTTTAAAGCCCCATGAGGAAAAGGGGATGCACAGATGGTTCTTTAGAGCTTAGGATGAACTTTTTTTTTTTATCTAAAAAGGAAAAACTACACTTGCCCTTCATTTACCCTCAATAAACCCATAAATAGACTCATGCATGCCTTTTAGTAAAGTAACGAAGTAATGTTTATATTTTCATTTCTTGAATATCGTCCCAATGCAGCAAACACATCTATGTCTTTGAAGCTGTTTCCTCATGGATTTGAACAAAAAGTTGAAGAAAGTAACTCGGTTAGTAGAGTATTTTCCCTATAATAATGAGGAGTATTCACTCGATAACTGTACATGCCTCTGTATATATTTTTCTTACGCAGAAATACATAAAAACTTTGCAGTCAGTCGAAATGATATATGGAGAAGCTTCCTTGTACAGATTGCAGTGCCTGACAGCAGCAGAATATATAGTATTGCTTTCCTTTCCAAAGCATTAACTCCTAAAGTTGGTGGGAGGTCAAAATAGAAGTAAAAAAATCACTCTCCCTACTCTATCAGGCCTACAGAACCCAACCCAAAGAGAAGCTCGTGAAACAAAGGAAACTTGAAAACAAGAACCAGATCTTCTAGAATAGGCAAAGAGCCATATAATCAATGGATAGACATCAAAAGTGTTGGTAGATTCTATCTCTATATATCTGATTAATATCTGCATTCAAGGATTGCTAAATCGACCTGTGGTTTTGTTGAACATATGACTATTCTCCCCATGCCTCTACGTGGACATTGCCCTTTGTAGCCGGTTAATGACCTAGTCACTCCTTCTGATGACATTTGTGATATTCAGAGACTTACTAGTTTATTCGAATTCATTAACTCAATAAAAAGCACTAACTCACCAAATATTTATCGGGCACACATTATAGGAAGGACATCGGACAAATTAATCTCTTTGATGACTTACCTGGGTGTTTAACCAAACTCACTGGAGGGATTTGTCAGAATGTTCAAACTAATTATACGTGTGGAAGCAGCAACGTAATCGATATCTGAAAGACCTGGATGTTTAATGTCAGTGGACGTAACGATCTGGGAGCTTCATCCAGACGATCAAACAAGTTTCAGGTTGCGTGTTGTCCCGAAGGCAGCTGATGTAATGTGTCAGTAAATCATCTGTGGAGTGGGGGCCCGGAAAGTGGACGTTTGTTCTTGGGTATCCTGTTGGTGGCTGGGTGCACGTACATCAGCTCTTCTGCTGTGACATGGTCCCTGACCATCTGTACCACACACTCTACTAGGCTTCCACGGCCTGACAGAGGGTAAAAGCTACCCTGCATGCCATGTGCCACCAACACAGAATGTTTCTATTATATAGTACAATATGCACAGTACAAGTACCCAATCTTTAAGCAAGATTACAATTGCCATCAGATCCGTGTTGTTTCTACCTGTTTCCACAGTTCCTCTCTGTTACCATTGTTGCTTTTATTGATGTATTCAAGTATTTTCTAGTCCATACTACATTCCAGGCATTATCGCCAGGAGCTGGGTATGGGGAGATGAGGAGAACAAGGGAGAAAATATCTCTAACATTTCTGGCATTTGTTAGAAAACGTTACCTAAACAAATATCCGGTCAGTGTGCTGCTGTTGGAGTTCACAGATGACATTATGGGAATGCGCGGGAGAAAGTGACAGTGCCAGGGAGTGCTGGCATGTCTCTGTGTCCCCAGAGGTCCTTTTAGAGCTAAGACTTTATGGACATGGGGGTGCCAAGCAGAGGGTAGGAGAGTAAGGAGATCTGTAGGTATTTCCCAGGATACTTAGAGACAATACCGGGACTAGAACACAGGCCTCAAACCTGACTTCAGGTCCAGGGTTATTGCCACTAAACCACGTAGATCCAAAATTACTTAGTGCGCCTAACTTGTCTATTTGATTTTAAATTTAACCAACGTGTTCATTCTTTGATATATTTATCTGTCCACCTTTGTCCTCAGTGCTCTGCACAGTACAGGTCATGCAGCATATGCTTGGTAAATTTTTGTTGAATGAATAAATAAATGAATTGTCTGCATAATGTAGCTACAAAGCAAAAATATAAAAAGGAAGGTGGAGAGGTAGATAGATAGATCAGAAGTATTTTGGGGGATATCTCGAATTATTCCCCCCCCAACAAGTTCTAAAGCTGATGTTACAAGAGGTGCTGTGATATTTTATTTTAATACTTGCATTAAAGATTATGATATATTAATCAAGTTTAATCCTTGTTGTCACTCCCCATGGCCCAACTAAAAATTTTATCTCCCCTTTTTTCATCCGGATATTAAATTTTAAGTTATCAAGAATAATCCAGAAAAGTCATAGCATCAAAATCTTTATGCAGAAAGAACCCTTTGACCACAAATACATAAAGCTAAAAACGTGAATGAAAGGGTAATATTTTGCATGATTATATTTATTATACAGAAAAGACACTGAAATCTGGCAAAATGACTCATTTTATACTTTTAAATGATATTTTGGGGTAGTCAACACATACTTTAAATATTATTAAACTAAAATATTACATTAAACATGTACACAAGTCTCACATACTTTTAAAGAAGTTACAATTTTCCTCTCCTTAATCCAGTTAAAAGAATTTTGAAAAAAGTTCACCAAACTAAGCACAGCAAAGACAGAAAACTTTTGAGGGGGACTTGTGCCTTCCCTATTTAGTAACCTTGCAGATTGGAAATTACAATCCCATGATTAAATAAATAACCTTCTTCAGAGTTGGTGTCACTGTCACTATCTCCAACTTCAATTAAAATCGTGACTGTTAAATTTTTACTTTTCTCCGAATTTTAGAAGGTCACTCACTCATGAGAACATTGGTTTACTTGTCCTCACTCTTCACACATACACATCATCAACAACTTTCCCTCTTCTCCTTTACTTAAAAAACAAAAACAAAAACAACTTTGATAATGTTTCCAAAAACCCACAACATTTTTCTTATCCCTTACTCTCATGAGAAAGAAAGAAAAAAAGTTGAAATCTTCCAGATAGAATTTCTTCAGCTCGCTGACGGAATTTCACCTTCCCAACGCCCTTGCATTTAACTTAATGTTTTTCAGATTTCCAAACTCTGTTAGGACAACGCTAAACAAATAACTACAGTTCAAGGGTCAGAGAAAGGGACCTATTGGGTGAAAGGTGGAGTAACTTGAAAGGGAAGTGTTACAGCTTTAAGAAAGAGGTTTAACAGGTTGGAGACCTTTAGCCTGCCGGAAGGTCAATTCTTTCCTATTTTGACTCTTCACCACTAAGGTGTTAACTTTTTAGCTGCTGGGGATTTGAGCTTCATTATATTTTTTTGCCTCCCATTTATGTTTTAAGTCAGAGGAAACATTACTTCGCGGCCAAAACAATATTTCTGATTTTCTGAATTAGCTTGCCTTAAAGGAAAACTGAGTTAAATCGGTGCCCTAAATTTGTTCTCATAGTTAGAGCCAAATTAATTCTGTAAACATAATTCTTAAGAAACACATTGACCCATTCAGGTTAAAACAGATGTTACTCATCCGTATCAAAACCTCCAGTGTGATTCTTTATGTGCCTACCCACTCAAGAAGAGAAGGAAATCCATCAGGCAGGCCAAGGGCACACACAAAGAGTTTTATTATCAAATTTAAGCTTTTCTTTTCCTCTTTTTTTCCCTCCTTGAGATTTTGGCAAAGAGAAGAAGGAAAATTTTGCTGAATCTGTTTTCCATGGCTGGATGGTCTGACTATGACTTTGAATGAAAAGTAACTATCCAGTAAATTAGGAGGGACCCATAGACTAACCAGGAAAAGGGTGGCTGATAGGTTCTTGCAAAGACAAAAATTTGGTGCTGATGAATCCATCCACCCATCCACTCACCTGCTATTCACTCAACAGCTGCTACGTGACATCTGCAAATGTGTAAGACACAGTACAGGGCTCGAAATGTTCCATGTACTAATGAAAGAGCCCCTGGAGTAGGAGGAGAGATTTAGTTCAGATGGTTGAATGGAAACGGACCCTAAAGTTCAAAGAAAGTTTACTCTTTTAAGTTGTATGAAACCGGGCTGTAAAAAAAAGAATTGTACAAACACTCTGTAGGTTAAAAAAAAGGATGTAGAGAGGAATTGCCCAGATTCAACTGTGGCCTGGCTATGTACATTCTGGGCTTGGACACCAGGTGTTCATCAGCCTTGCTGACTTCTGCTGTCTTTAGACTCAGGGCAACCCGTGGCTACTCCCCAGCCTCCTGAGAATTCACAGAGCTATGGCTCAGTTACACCCCCAAGTCATTTCCACCCCCTGGATGCATTTTCAGAATCCAGCGTAAGAGTGGGGAAAGTTTCTCTCCCCCCGAGTTGTTGCATTCTCTAGAGATACAGGATGATGAGAATGGGGTCTGCCTTGTTCACCCAGGAGATATCTCTAGTATATCCAGAACTTTCTGAGTTATACTTTATGTACTCTTTCTTAGTCCATTTCCTCACTTTATTATAAAGAAAATAATGTTTGTTTATGTCTTTCTTCTTTAATAAGTCCCGTTTCGGTATATTAGCTGCTTTAAAGCATAAACTGCCTTTTTGGCTTTAGATCCTTGAGTCTGAATGTATATCAGTGAGAGGAGTGAAATATTTGTCATTGACTATGCCCTCGAGGAAGTAGACTATGACTTCATAAGTGGCTTGCCCGTCTGTGGTACCTTCAGACTGAAGCTGGTCATATGAGTCTCTTTGGAATAGAAATAGAGCTTGGGCCATGTCTTTCAGAAAGCCCAGGCCTTTCCGGTCTATAGTTACAAAATCACTGTGGAACTCTTCATTCCCCAAAAGGTTCACGTTCCACGTGTGTTTGGCTGATGCTTGCAGACTATTCCTACAGCCAGAACATGTGTAAATGGTGTTGGTAAAAAACACTTGTCATGCCCTGGCTGGGTAGCTCATTTGGTTGGAGCATCATCCTGATACGTTAAGGTTGAGGGTTTGATTCCCCAGTCAGGGCATGAACAATAATCAACCAATGAATGCATCAGTAAGTGGAACAACAAATCAATCTCTCTCTCTTTCTCTCTCTGTCCACCCCCCTTTAAAATCAATAAATAAAAATACATTTTTAAAGAACCCACTTTTCAGATAGACCCGTCCAGGAGCAGGCAAGAGAGGGGCAGGGCAAGGAGGAGAGCGGTTTCGCCTGCAGAACCTCTTCAGAGTGGCCGGGGACCCACCTACCAGAGCAATGGCAATGTCAGGCTTCGGTCGTTATTCCGCCAGAGCCAGGCCCCGTGCCATCACCTTCACGCTGGAAAGAAAAAAAGCAGCTAAGTTTACAAGGGGGTTTTGTCCTTCTGTTTCTGCAAAAGGCATTGGGACTCAAAATGCCGTAAAAGGAATCTGATTTTCCCATTGAAGCAACGTTGTAACCAGGGATTGTGTCTGTCCAAGGGTCTGTTGCTTGATGACTTACAGAAATGACAGCAAACAGCACATTTAATTAAATGTGCAGCAGATTTGAGGGCTATAAGGAGCCAGGCTTTCCAAGGTGTGTGGAAAGCATTTAAACCAGGAGCGTAATGACAAGTTCTTGCGCTGGCGAGCATACTGACAAGTTCTTTAACCGTTATCAAACGTGGGTCCTGAAGAGGCTAAAAAGAATTTAAATAAAACGTTTAAAGCTGATACTTGGAGAGATAATGAGCAAAAGAAGCAGGCACGAAAGCCTATCACCATGCAGGAAAAAAATGAGCCACGCAGCGGGCACCGTGCGAGCTAAGAAACCAAGAGCACTGGCGGAATGAGGGTGGACAAAGGGCGTGGCCCATGCGTTCCGTGGTGGACAGTGAAACAAGTCCTAGGTGAAAACATAAAACACTACCCATGAGCAAGAACGCTTGCCTCCCAAGATATTAAGAGCAAGAGCGAGTGAGAAAAGGAAGGAAGGGAGACAGGAGGGAAAGGAGGAGGGAGAGGGAAAGGGAGAGAGTACACAAGAAGCGAGAGAGATTAAAAGCCCCTCTGGCTAAATATACAGATTTTACTGCCTCCCTAGCAAGGATTTCTTTGCTTCTATTTCAAAAGGAAAAAGTAAATAAAGTGTGGGCAGACCGTGGAGGTGTCAGATACATCTCTGTAAAGCTGTGTGTATTTTCAGAGTATTAAGTTTAGTGTGGGGAGTGCAATGAGACAGAAGAGAATTTTAAATTGCACCGTTATTAGTAAATAAAACTAAACAAAACGTAAAAGGAATTCTTTGCAAATGTGGAGAAGACCATTGAGAGGTATCTTATGTGCTCTTTATCTCCAATGTTGAGGTTTTTCCCTTTTTAAAATTTATTTTAATTTTTACTGAATTTATCGGGGTGACAGTATTGTCTAAAGTTACCTAGTTTGAAGCATGCAATTCTCTAAGACATCATCTGTGTAGTGTAGTGTGTGTTCAGCATCTAAAGCCAAGTCTCTTTCCATCGCCATTTATCCCTACCTGTACCCTCTTCACCTCCTCTACTCCCCATCCCTCTGGTAATCAGCATACCAGCATTGTTTTTAGAAGTTGAGACGGGGAGAGAGAGAGAGAGAGAGAGAGGGAGAGAGAGGGAGAGAGAGGGGGAGAGAGAATCCAATGAATATTTTCCATAAATTCCAATCAGATCCGAACTCAGAAAAAAAGCTTTGTGGTATCATTCTCTGCCGGCCACAGAGACTGTTTACCACCGGGCTACAATATTAGCTCTTCTGTGCCATTTAAAAGCCGATGATAATTCACTGGGAAATGGGGCTTCCCATTTTTCCAGCCATAAAACTTATTTTCTCTAAAGCAGAGATTTGATGAGGGCGTTTATTAATAACTTGGTTAAAACCTAATAATGATCTGCAGGAAGAAAGCACAATGAAATTTTTAGTAGTGAACTTATCTCCATTAAATTATTTTAAAAATGAGGCATGGTTTATCTGTCATATCCCTCCAAGTTCTAAGGCAACTGACTTCCTTCCCAGTTGCCTTGTGCAGACCTGGCCTGTTCCAACTTTCTGGAAATTTCCCCATCGGTCATAATTGTCCTCAGGGCATCTGGCCATGCCCCATTGCAAACTTCCCTGCCATGAATTGAGAGTTAAGGCAAAAAAAATATTCACCCACAGAGAACAAAATAAATAAAATCTGTCAGTTTAGCATTTTGTTTTAGGCACTGCAGAAACCAATGTTTCATGCATTCCAGCATAAGTTGAAAGAGTCTAATGATTTTTCTGAAATTGCTATGACTAGGAAGGTGCCATTAAACAGAACCCCAATCAGTGAGAGTATGAACCATAAAAGTCTCCAAAAGGGCCTTGCAAGGGGCCTCCCACAGCTGGGAAGCATCAGGGAGCAGCAGGCCTCCGAGATGCGCCAGCACCACGCACAGCTGCGGGGCTGCAGAAGTGACAGGTTGCTGGACAGCTTTCTGGAAAATGCAGGATCTGTCCTCAGAGATCCCTAGCTTGAACTGGACGCATCACTGGGGCTTCTACTAGGTAGAGAAGTCCCCAATGTTTCATAAGAAAGGTAAACACATGAGCAAGGCTGCGATTGTTTTATTCGAAGACAAGCCAGGCTTTACCATGAAACTCTCATTCACATGTGTGAAGCAAGGCATTGAAACCCTCTGTTCCTCTGCGACTAAATGACATACACATATTGAACACTTACTAAGCGCTAGACACTGCACCACGCACCTGATAATCACAATCGGATTTCATATCAGTCAAACGCACAATGTTTCAAGAACCTGCTACAGGGGAGGTAGATTAGAGCTAAATGTTAGAAGGGACACAACAAAGCCGCCTTTTTGGCCCTCCCAAAGCTTGTCACCATGATTGGGGGAAAACACATCTAAAAAAGGACAGGTTAGCATGTTACTGAGGGATGATGCTTGGCAGGAGACAGAGGAGGTGATCTGGAAGAATGGGCTGACCGGTTCTAGAGAGCCTTCCACATTGGAGAACTCGGCAAGAAACACAAGGAGATCATCCAGTGGGGAGACCGCTTCGGCCCGGTGGTCAGGGCAGAGGGGAAAGGCACTGTCATTAAGAAGTCCCTTTGCACATAGATTTATTCACATAAACAAAACCCAGACCTTAACTTCCCACTTCATATTTTCCCATTTTCTCACACACAAGCAAGAAACTCACCCTATAAAAATAATTCTTTGCAGTGACATGTTGATTCATTTTGACCAAAAAAGAAAAAAAAAAATTCCAGGATTTTTGTTTGTTTGTTTTCCCCGTTTATTTATAAGGATCAAACTAATCAGATCATTGTCTATTTTCCCTCCTATTTTTAGCTAAATAGACTCAAGTACTTATCTGGAAATCTTGAATTTAAAAATAGACACCCAGTTTCTTGTAATGGCCAGAGAGTTGAGGCTCCAATACAATTCTGCTTTGTGAGTCAGCTTGCGATCTGAGGTTTTGTCGTTTTCTTCGCATTTAAACGTCTCTGTGAGCTGGGGTGGGGTCGAGATTCCTGACCTGACTCTGTATAAAATCGGTGCATAGGCATGTGCTAGGGAAAATACATGGCGAGCGTGGGACTGAATGTCTCTCTCTTTTTTTTTTTTTGTATGAAAATAGAAACTTCCCTCGAAGGGTAATTATTACAGTTTCCCTGTAAGAATAAAATACCACCAAGCAGCCCACCTCTGGGAACAAATGCGCATCAGACTTTCATGAAATTTGCACACAATGCGGGTCAGGTGGTTAATGAAGCCGTAAAGCGTGCCGCGTCTGAAGTGCTAAACATCCCCGTATTCGGTTGACCTCGGTGGGTAAGAGAGCAGAAGATGTTTATTGCCAGGAGCCAGCCTTCTCAATGTGAGAGGCCGTTCATCGCCCGCTCTTTGTAAATAAACATATAACCTTTGCAAAGGTAATTTAAGACTGTGCCTTAAAGAAGATGCTAAGTGCACGAAGAGGGAGAGGAGAGATAAAAAATCTCATGAATAACGTGGAAGGCTGCAGGCGAAGGTGGTTATTAAGTCCCAAGCTGTTTTTCCTTCACTCTTCCTCGCCACTGAAATAAAAACAATTATTGCCGCGATGCTCCAAAATTAGAACACATTTGTCGTTTTTAAAGGCGGCTCACCGAAACTTGAGCTCAGCAGCCAAAGAGGGCGGGGGCAAGAAAACAGTGGTGCCCTGGGCCTGCCCTCTCCGAGTGTGGCACCGCCCCTGGGAGGAGAGCCATCAGCCCCTGGGGTCTGCTTTTACCCACAGGGGCCCTGGCAGAAGACTCCTGTAAAAGGGACTTAAGAAATCCCATTGGATCCTTTCCTGGGGCAGTGGAGTTACAGCGCGTGTCCCTATTACTCAGTGCGGTGAACACACCCCAAGAGGGATTGGCTGCAGCCCACCCCACCCCCACCCCTAGAAGGTGAGCTTTACGATTCCATATGGCGAACCTTCTCGGAGCGGGCTGGTGCCCCCCAGAAAACCAGGCCTTGTTAAACAAGTTTATTCCCTGCCCCTCTTTACAGCTGCACAGAGAAAGATAGGTCCCAATAATCCAACGTTAATCACCAAAGTCCCTGCCTCAGTGGAGCTAAGAGGAAAAAGGCACAATTTGTGATTCTGGTGTGGTGACCAAAGTGAACTGTCCAAAGGAGGTTTTGATTCAGAAGATGGAAGTGTTCCCGCCTCCCCCAGCCCACATTTTCCCTCAACTTATTTAGACATCTCAGCCAAAAAAAGGTTTGGCTGTTTCCCTTAATTACTGAGATAATTGCCTTAATTCTCTCTTCACTTTGCTAATGTAGCTGTGGCTTTGAATCTTATGCTTTACCCATTAGATCATTGTAATTGGGAGAGGGGGAAAAACTGGGTTATGACCCAGTGAATCCTTGCCTCGTCTTTTTTAGCAACACTGTGAAGAGTGGGAATATATATATATTTTTAGGTATAGATATATAGATATAAACAGAGTATGAATATGTATAGCATTAGTATATAACATATAAAGTTCTGTAAAATTTATTTAAAACATATTTGTATACATCCTATATATAGTCATTACATGAAGCAAAAATAGATTTCCGAGGGAGAAACACATTTCTCCACGTTTGCGGGCACAAATTTTGAGATTGCTTAACCAAGGGGTAGACTTTTCTGGTGTGTAAATAATTGGTTGTACTTTGAAATAATCTAGCACTCCACTATGAATGTGGGGTTTTTTTTTTGGGGGGGGGGTTTCAAAGGAAAATCTGACAGCTAAGGTTAGAGTGGGTGGGCAGTGAGAACTCCGAGCCCGGATCTTACTGTGCCTTTGGCTTGCACTGCACGTGTCCCTGGGCTCCAAGTCACTGGTGACTGTGAATGCTTACTCCCTCACCTGCCTTGTGCCATCGTGAGCGGAAGGGTAAGTCCCAGTCCGGGGTGTGGCACACTGCGGCGTCCTTTACTCCATCACTTTCCCTTGTTTTCACAATAAAGTCACAAACGGCTGGCTTTTCATGGGGACCCTGTGGCGATTCTGAGCAGAACTGGCTTTCCTTTTAATGCTATTGTAAAATGTCTAGAGATGCTTAGCTATAAGGCACCATAAAGTTAAAGATATTATTGTTGAAAGGACGCGGCAAGGCCATTCACGGCAAAGGTCCAGCCGTGTGCGGAAGCACAGGGGCGGAACAGTCAGAGGAGAATCCGGGAGGGTTTTTGGTGGTGTTTTGATTTTCATTTTCAAATACCTCTCAGCAAGGATATAAGTATTTGAGGTATATAAATAGAGACTTCACATCAGCTTTCCTTTGTTTCAGAGGGGTTTGATCTAAAGAGCATACAAAAACACACATCGCCCTCAGAACAATCAAAGGGAGCAAGATGAATTTATTAGCCAACAGACAATTCTTGTTCCCAATTCTGGTTCTTAGTTCTCTCTTGCCACCTGTTTCTGGAGATCTCTGAAGCATATCCAGATGCATTGTCTGCTAACTCTGATTCAAAGCCCTCTGGTACCTGAAGGCTGCATTTCAATGTTCAATACCATCCCTTCCACAAATACCTCCGAGCATTTTCTATCTGTAGACACTGGGCTGGCTTCTGAGGATAAAATACTGCGTAGAAGTCAGCACGGTGCCTGCCCTTGTGGAGTTCAAACCAAGCCCAACACATGCATATGAATCACATCAGCACACAGAAAACTACAAAATTCTAACCACTGCAGCTGCTTAGGAAGAAGGACCAGGGGTCATGGGTATCTAAGATAGGGTGTATGACCTAGCCGAAAAAGATTTCTAGAGAAATATAACAACTAGTATCTATGGAAAACTGACTATAAATGATTGTTCGAAGCACTTAGAGATATGTTTTCTTCAGCCGTATGAGCCATGCTGTTGGTGTTTCCATTTTAGACCTGAGAACATCAAGGCCAACTCCCAGGTTGACCTCTGAACTTTGAGTGGAAGCCCAGACAGACAAGGTCATGGCTGTGCCACCAGGCAGCCCCCCAGTACAGAGAGTATTCCATGAACAGGAGCCATCTCTGCCGGGGCCAGGCAGTTCTCCAGGGCAGCTTGTCACCCGGGGAAACTGCCATCCATCTCAAAGTCCCTGCCTCACCACCACACTTCCAGGTGTGCTGTAGCAGGGGGAATGAAAATAAGGGCAAGAAGGCAGGTTCTTCCGTGTCTCCACAGCGGAGGGAGATAGCTCGTTCCCACCTGCTTATTATTGGTCAGAGCCAATCACGCAGCCACGGCCAACTTGGAGTGAGATCCTGTGTGTGTGTCAGGGAGGGGAGAGAGCCAGCAACACCAGCCACTGTGGGCAGGACAAGCGCCGGAGGGAAGAACCATCCACAGATGGATGCCACCACATGCAGAGCTCTGTGCAGAGATGAAACGTGGACAGGACTGGAAAACACAGTGGAAGATGATTTGACAGGGCAGAGTTAGACCATGCGGAGCCCTTCCTGCTACCTGTACCACTTTGAGCAAGTACAGGCGTACTTCATTTTATTGTGCTTCACAGTCACTGAGTGTTTTACACACTGGAGGAGCTTAAACATGGGACTGAATGGCTGCAATTGCATGATAAAATTTTGACGAATGAGGAATCGCTTCTCGTGGATGAGCCAAGGAGGTGGTTTCTTGAGGTAGCATCTGCTCCTGGTGAAGATACTGTGAAGATTGTTAAAATGACCACAAAGGGATTTAGACTATTACATAAATACAGTTGATAAAGCAGAGGCAGGATCTGAGAGGATTCTACACCCACTTTGATAGTTCTACTGTGGGTACAATGCTCTAGAACATCATCACACGCTACAGAGAAATCTTTTGTGGAAAGAAGAGTCCGTTGATGCGGCAAACTTCATCATTGCCTTATTTTAAGGCATCTCCACAGCCACCCTAACCTTCAACAACCACCGTCAGCACCCATCAGTGTAGGCACAGGATGCTCCCCCAGCAAAAAGACCAGGACTCTCTGAAGGCTCAGATGATGGCTAGCATTTTTTTTAGCAATGAACTATTTTTTAATTAAGGTATATAGATTACTTTTTAGATATAATGCTTTCCCACACTTAATAATCTATATAACTTTTATGTGTAAGCATAACTTCTACATGCACCAGGAAACAAAAAATTTTTATGGCTCACTTTATTGCGATATTGGCTTTATCGTGGTAGTCTGGAACTGAACTCACAATATCTCTGGGCAAGACCTGTCTTTGATAAATATCCAAAGTGTGCCAAGTATCATTATTGTCACTGCATCCGGTACAGCACTCAATCCCCACCAAACAAACTACACATTGTATTAAATCTAAGACACCCTCAAATGTAAGTCAATCCTTCAGTTCAGGCATCATTGTAACAGAAAAATGGAAAGGCCACTAGCAACGAAACTGTGAGGCATGACTCCTTACCATGTAGGTGGTTTCTTTTACGCTTATCGAGAGGGTACTTTCAGACCTAGGTTCACTAGTTTTTACCATGTATTCTTCCTGTGTGTGTCTGGGTGTACATATACCACATAACTGGGCTGGGGAGTGCCAAACACTTCTTTACATGCAAGCACCACTCTCTGTACCCAGACCATCGATGTCAATGCTCAGTTTTCCTTTCCAACACTGTCCTCTATGCCATCAAGTCCTACCTTTTAAGAAAAGAACTGGACCTTTAGGCCAGTTCTGTGAGTATGAAGAATTAGCAGACTCTTGGCTCTCACTTCTAGATTGTCGCTAAAGCATGCCTGATTTGTCACCTCTGCACCCGTTTCCCATACCTATTTGGTTCCTAATGATTAAAAGAGTGCTTAGTATAGTTTCTGGAATTTTTTTCCAAGTCATTAATAACCATTCTTCTAGGGTTTTTTGTTGTTGTTGTTGATTTGAGAGAGAGAGAGAGGAAGGGGAGAGAGGAACAGGGGAGAGAGAGAGAAACATCGATTTGTTGTTCCACTTATGGACGCATTCATTGATTGCTTTTTGTATGTGCCCCCACCGGGGATCAAACCTGCAACTTTGGCATATCAGGACAATGCTCTAACCAACTGCGCTACCTGGCCAGGGTCTTGATGGTTTTGAGGCTGAAGTCCTTGATGTTTACATATGTGCAGGCAATGGTAACTCTACTCTGTCACCTGGGCAATAGCGCTTGTAAGGTACCATCTATGGGAAGGCACGGGTCTGATTTCAGGAATATAAAAATATGAGAAAACCTTGAAACTGAGTAAATATAATAGTAACGTTTGTTGGGTCCTTACTTGTGCCAGAAATGATCGGATTGAGCACTTTATATTAACTCATTGACTCTTTATAACACGCCCGGGTAGGTGTTATTTCTCTCTCCACTTCACAGAAGAGGAAAAAGAAATCTAACACCTTGCCCAAACAACAGATCTTGGTACAACACTGCGACCTGAGAACCCTGCTCCGTCCAGCTGTCAGGCATGAGCATACGCAGCTGGGGGGAGACATTATTACAGACCATTTACAGGTGGCCAGGCAAAACTCGTCTGGTGCGAGGTGTCGCCTGCTCCCATTGGCAAAACGAGGGATGTGGTTCAGTGTTTTCTCACTGGCTCTGGGTAGATGCAGTCAGGTCTGTGTTTCTATGTAACCTCCACGTTCATCTCAGGGGTGGATTTTAAACATTTCCCACATGGAGAAATTGAGCAGGCAAAATAAGGCTAATTTTCCTCCGTGGGATTTGTGGTGGGGATGATGCCAAGAACTAGAAATGTCTTCCTCGGGGCTGTTGAGAATGTGACCTTGGTCTAAACTCCAAGGGCACCCTTCCCAGCCGTTCTCCATCTTGAGAAAGGGGTGAACATAGTGTGCTCATGTGTGGATCGTCTGGAAGTTTCTCCCACATGTCTCAGAGTCCCCCACATTTGATCCACCTCTGTCCCACCTTCTAGAAAGCTGTCCTTTTCCGGAACATGAGTTCCTTCTGCCTGGGTCAAAGGTAGGCAGTGAGGAGGTGAAGCAGAGCGGCTTCTGTTCTGCACGGCCCCAGCCTCCCACTCACATGACTGTGAAGTGACCGCTTACCCCTCAGTTCATCTCCACGTCTCTGATGGGATCCCGATGACAAGGTGAAATTGCCCGTTAAGAAAAACCTAACTAGAGGTGGAAAAAAGCATGGTTTTGCTACTTTCCATTTCAGACCTCGTGTGAACTTGATGAGTTCAATCTCAAACCAAAAATGAGACTCTCGAGCTCAGATTTCTTTCAGCCCAAATCTGACATCTTTATGCAAATAAAATGAAGGCTTTAAGATGGTTTTAAAAGACATTCATTGGGGGTTTTGGACAGCAAAAAATATTTTACTTAAAAAAAAGTTCAATGAGTTAAGTTTACGTACATCAGAAAGATAAGGGTCAAGTTTTTCGTAATAGACTCTTAGGCCTAAAAATTAAGGGAAAAGTACGAGGGGGGAAAAAACTTTCTCTGGTTGTGGGGAATAAGACCATTTGGAAAGCAATAGGCAACATTTGGCAAATCTAAAGTCTGGTTCATCTCACCCATCTTTGGGGTCACAAGAATCTGGGGACCATTGTCCTCATTGGGAAAAGGGTAGAGTGTCAGGAAGGAGGGCCTTGAAGAAATACATCCTTATTTTATTTCCTCCCAGAACATGAACTCTTGTATGCACACATAACTATTTCATTCTGGTAAAAAAAGAAAAAGGGATAGAAGCAGAGTCTGAAAACGTTCTGACGTGGCTTCTCGTGCTGTATTAAAAGCACGCTATAGCGAGAGACACAAATGAGAAGTTTGGACGTCTAACCCCGGGGAGAGAAAATTATGGTTTTCTCCATTTATCCATGAACCCTGCAGCTGGTAAGAAGGCTCTCTGTTAGTAATTACATTGAACAGATGAGGGATTTAATTTTTTTTTTTTTATTTGACCTGCAGTTAAACAAAATTTGCTTGTTTTATTTTTGGTGAAAAAATGATGAGGCAGCACCAACCCCAGGTTCACCCCAGAGCTGTTGATTTTTCCCCCTGCTCCTAATCTGTTTCAGACGACCAGCCCACAGTCCCATTTTAGTGGGAAACATTTGCAGCCAAGACCTTCAGGGGCTTTATCTGCAGTTTATTTTGTTAACTACAAGTTTAAGATTGTTGTGAGGTTTTTCTTTTCTTTTTTTTTTTTTCTTCTTTCAAACTTTGCAAGAAGAAAGTTCATCTTCTGCTTTTAGGAAACAGATTTAAAGCAAAAGGCAGGGTCGGAGGGGTTTGGAGGAGAGGGAAAGTGGCAACAGAGGTTTGAAACCAGTGATAGCGATCAAGGGGGATAATAAAATAATACAAACGAATTCACTGTCTTAAAGATTTAGAGCAGAGTTCACGCTCCACTCCCACCCTTCCCCTTGTAATTCAAATTTAACACTAATAAAAGAGAGGAACTAAAGATAATTGGCTAGAATCAAGCATTACATATCAGGCATTTCACGAGCTGACCCAGCTGAGCAACTGCAACCCAACACATTTTAGCTCATGAGTTCAGAACACAAAACAATGGTTCATGAGGTGGAAAGAATGTGGTACAGCACCCCGCTGCCCTCGCTGGTATTTATAAAGTTTTGGCAAAATTTCATAACAAATTTTTAAATAATGTGAAAGTGGCCTGTTTCCGGTTTCTACCATGCACCATGCCCGCCTAGAGGATGTTGTGGTCAGGGCAGGTGGCCAAAGATTCTGCCTGGCAACAGCTACGAAACAGAAAGGCAGCTAATAAGCCTCAAGCCTGTACAGTGCTTTCTCATGTTATGTTTCAAGGAATTTTCCTATCTGTCCTTCCCTGGGATTCTCATCACAAGCCCGGGGAAGACCAAGCTGCTTCATTCTCCAGATGATGAAACTAAGGTTAAGAAAGACAAGGGACTTGATCAAGGACACAGTATTAATAGAGATCACTGGAGAAATTTAAACCCACTTTTCTGATCCTTACAGCAAAGAACTTTCCATCAAGATCCAAACGTGGAATTAATTAATGCACTGAATCTTCTTTCTCTTCTTCTCTGTCCCTCCCTGCCATCACAGGACTCTGTGAGTCTTCCCAAGATCACCTCTGGCTATTCCACAGCAAGTGACTCACCTGAGGCTGGACCCACTCTTTCATAGAAATCAGTGCTCTTCCTTCTCTGATCAATATTTGCTTTAAGACACAGAAGCCAATCATCTAACTTAAAGGCCAGTGTGACAAATTCAAGCTGATGGCATCTCTCGCTGCTATCATTAAAATTCAAAGTAAGTTAGCCAGTCTATGAAATTTAGCCACATATGCCTCTTCCTCCGTGACATATACTTCCTCGGCTGGAATGTTGGCTATGCTCACTGAGTGAAGGACAGGCATCCAAAGGAAGCACGTTGTCCCAGAAAGAGCAGAGGCGTTGGGGCAAGAAAAATCTGGGTTAATATCTTCTTTCTACCATTTAACGTTTATGTGACTTTGGACACGTTAAGTCACCTCACTGAAACCTAGTGTCTTCCATAAAACTGTTCGTTTAATTTTAGAGGACCCTCGCGAGGATTAAATCAGACAGAACGTACAATACATCCGTAAAACATTAGCCCCTTGGTTGGATTCTGTTCCAAGAATTTTTAACTCATTGACGCTTCAGCTTTGGGTTTCCAGATATAGTCCTGGCCTGTGGCTGTGTCGGTGTGACTGTCCTATAACCAAGTTAATCAGGATATAATTTGCATAGAAGAAAATCGCACAGAGTAGGATAACACTGTGATGTCGCTTTTTCTTACAGGAGAGCTGCCCACCCACTGGTGGGTTGAGGTAAATACACAGTAGACTAGGAAAGAGCTAATGTATGGAATAAGTGCTACAAAATTCTTTAAATATACTATTTCATTTAATCCTCTCAACAACCTGGAGTGGAACATTAAGCAATTACGTAATTTTCCAGCAGATAGATCAACTATTTATATAGCCAAAGTCAGTAATTAGAACTGAAAACATTATTAACTGAGTTTGTAAATGAATCCTTCAGGTATTTATATTACTCACCGCTTCTCTTTGTTCACTGTAAATTATCAGCCCTAGGATAATTTATTCAGTTAACTTAATTGGCACTAAGGCCCAACCAGATAATTCCGATCTAAATTATTCACATCGTCTTTCCCATTATCCCAACATTAAAAGAAAATTCCCACTTCTCTTTGCCTTTTTGCATAGGGTTTCATCTGCAACAGGACAACGTACCCAGCATAAAATTGGGAGCATATGTTCTGCCTGGCTTGTCCCATCTTGGGGTTGGAAGGAGGTACAACAGTCTTTCCTAGTTTGAGAAACTGAGTCAGCAGCCCTCCCAGGATAGCAGGCAACATGAAATATTTCAGGACCTTGAGCCAAAGAACTCTTTGGAGGGTTAGATACGGGATAATTCCATGGTCCGCAATAACTGAAAACGTAAGGATGAAGGGGTATCCACCTAAAATATAAGCAGAATCTTCTCTTTTACATGGCTTCTCAAAGGGGAGATTTCTTTCAAAGCTAAATATCATAATACAACTCAAGGAGAGCACAACACAAGATAGAACTAAAGTTATAAAAATGAAAAGAATTGCCTAAAGACTCATCTTGAGGTTATTCTTCTTCACTGAATAAATCTCTTATCTGTTTACTAGATATTGATTCACTCTTGATATATACTGGGTATAATATAAAAATAAGATGTGCATGAATATTAATACTTCCTGGAACTCTAAAGACAATTTGGCAGAAGCTCAAAATACATTGATAAATACTTTATATGTGGTATGTTTCCAAAATGGAATAGGACTCTAATCCAAGCTGGGGAAACCCAACAACAAACATATGTCTTCGGCAAAATCCAAAAGTAATTTCATACAATCTTACAAGCATTACTCAATTTTAGAATCATAGAAATTTAAGACTTGAGACAACCCTTTGCCATTTCAAAATTGTGGTTTTGAGCAATTCCAGTTCAAGCCTGCTGTCTAGATTAAAATTAAGGAGCAACTGGGCTTGAGGGTCGACTTTACTAACTCAACATAGAAGGCAGGAAGCATGCAAACATCTGAGGCTCTCCCAAAACATAACAGGTACAGAGTGATAGGGATCAGGCTAAGGATTTAAAGTAGAATTGCTGTGTTTTCTCCTTTTTCCTAACTGTATTTTTTTCTTAAATACACTGAACCGCTGAAATTTGCGGGTGAAGAGATTCCAGACCTACCCATTTTACTTGTTGTAAATTGGATCAGTTCAGCCAAATTCTTCTACACACGAGAACAGATGGTATGACATTTTATCATAAAATGACTTTTCCTTTGCTTTAATGCAAAAAAAAAAAAAAAAACTCCAACCCCAAATGACAGTATATTTTTCACAGACCTCTGGCCTGTTATAATCTGAGTTGTTTCACTTTCTGATCCAATTTGTGGTTGAGTATGGCTTCTTTTGTGCCTGCAAATGTACCAAATTAGAAAGCCCTTTCACGAATGGAAATATCTTTTTCTATTTACATAGTATATGTGTGTTTAAAATGAGGGGAAAATAGTTTACCCGCATTTGTAAGTGAAGTTCCCATTGTTCAGATAATGGGCTCGCTACTTATCAGCACATTCTTCCTGCACTTCAAAATTAATTATAGAACATACTCAAATGTGTACATTCTGCCTGTGTGTACACAGAGTGGACATTGAAAGAAATCACTTGAATATTTCAGGCAGAAAAATACTTTATTTAAAACATACAATTGATTAAGGGAAAGTGGAGAGTTTTGTTTGCGTTATTAAGAGAATTACGTGCTGTTAATATCATTCTTGTATGAGTTAGAGTCATCTTTTAAATAATTCATGTTTTCTTATGACCAATTTTTCTTCGTTTGCTCATATGTGCTTTAGAGATGATTATAGAATCCGAACCTGTAACACGTCACCGTGAATATATAAAACTACTCCATGAATTTCAGAATAGCCCAACATTTTTATTTTTCCTCTCTCTCAACAAGCTTCTGTTCTTTCTCAGCCTGTGTGATGTTCAGGACCACCAAACTGATAGAATTTAAGGAAATCCAAGTTCAAGGTGGGTGGCTTGCTCTGTGTGTGTGTATATTTCATGATTTCCCTTTGAAAATGTAGAGTATTCTTTCTGCTTCACACCTAGTTTCTTCAGAAGGGACAGGAAGCCATTCCCATCTGAAAGTTTGAGCTGGGAATAGCAACATGAAGTCGGATCAAGATATCTATTTAACATGAATCCCTTTATAACTCGTGCTAATTGGCAGTTGTAGGTGGTCGTGGTCCAGAGACTAATCATTGAATGGGAAAGGAGTCCCAGTCCCCAGGGCAGACCTGCTAGTCCCCAAGCAGTGTTACAGTGACAAGAACACTGCATTGCTCAGCTAATTCCTTCAACCTCCTGCAGAAGGAAAGAGGGGACTGAAGCCCCACGATTGGGGTGCTGCCTGTCACCAGCACCAAACCGAGTCCCAGGAAACCAAAGGAAAGTGTGTCAGGCCCGTTCTCAGAGCATCTTTCTCATTCGCAGCCAATTCACCATGTTCCATGAAGGGCTTGCAATAAAGAGTAATATGTTGGGGAAATTAAATCATGAATGGGAACTGTTAATTACACACACATTGGTTTAAAGCTGAAGCGAATACTTCTATCTGCCCTCTGCCGCACATTTTACATGCCTGCCTGTTCCTCTGCCGCCGCCGCTGCTCGGTCTGTTTCTCTCTAATCTACCGCCCCTCGCACTTCCCTACCCAATTCCAAGCACAAACACAAATGTAAAATGTAAATTGCGGCCTAGATTGCCGCTACTGGAGTGTGCAGAGAGGCACCGGCTTCTGCAATAACGTCGATGTGCCTGCAGAGGCCGGGGCCTTGCACGTGGACGCATTCTTCTGTTATCCATCCCTCTCCGCTTTGATGGCCGTCCAGTTTTGGTCTTCGGCCAACCGTGAGCATTTCCCGTGCTGGTTTACAGAGGAGAACGCCTCTGCACTCGGGCCCTCCAAGCCCACTTAATGAGCACTGATTTTTTTTTTTTTCTTCCCCATGATAAAGCCTGTGGGATAATTTAGCAACATCCCCACCCCCGCCAACAATCATCATATCTGTCTTACTCTGACACCCCCAGATTCTTATGGTAGGACCCACCTTGGTGATATCCTAAACTGACTTCCATCCCTGCCCTCTAAGAGCTTTTTATCAAATAAGTGTATGTGTTCTTCTGAAGTCTAAGGCTACTCACTATCAAGTCAGAGCAGAGAGAACATGTGCCAGCCCAGGGGACTTGGAGGATAAGAAGGAGGGCATCGTGGTGAATGATGGTATAGAATAACGAGTGGCCGGACGTGAATGAGCTGAAAACAAAGATTATATTCCAATTATGGCAGCGGGTATGCACTAAGAATTTGGATATCATCCAGTAAGCAGCAGGAAGGAATCAAGGGACATTTTTATATAGAAACATTGTCCATTTCACTTTTTAGAAGGCATAAAAACAGATCTGGTGGCAATACAGAGAATTAACTGGGAGGAGAGGAAAGCCGTGACAGCCCTCAGAACGAGAGGTGAGGTGACCTCGCATATGGCCGTGGGAGTAAGTGAATGGAGGGGACAGGCCTGGTTTGGGTGATGTTCCTGCGGCAGAGCAATGAATAGTACTCCTGGATGCACTTCTGTCCTGTTGAAGGGATGGGTGAGAAGGAAGGGTTCAAAACAAATAAGGACTTCCTGAACAGAGAGGACAGGAGAAAGAACAGATGTCACACAGAGCATCCAAATTTTATTTCAGTTACAATGAACCTGAGATACTTAAGCATCCTCCAAGGCAAGATGCCTGTTGAAAACACAGCCTGGTTTTGCAGAGTGGAATCCGGGCTGAGCAAAGAGATGGGTGTTAAAGCCACAGAGTTGTTGCAATTGCCCACAGACAGTGTAAGGTGAACAGAATTGGGAACAGAAACGTGGAGATACCAGCATTTAAGGAAGAGGCAGTGATGCAATCTGAGAAGGAACTAATGGAAGAGAAAATCAGGGCAAGTCTTGCTGTGACATCCAAAGAGTGGCCTGGCCACTGTGGGGCTGGATGGAGAGCAGGTGACAGATGAGCAGAGACTCCATTGCAAAATGGCCAAGGACAGTGTTTTCCCCTGAAAGCGACCACAGCCCCAGACATGTTTTGGGAGTCAATATCTACAAGTCGCCGTTTTCATCAGGAATGCTGTTGGTTTTGTAAATCAGCAAAGTCAAAGGGGGATTTTCCAGATTATTTGTGTGACTCAGCCTTTGAGAATGCGCTCAGAAATGAACTGAAGCAAAAGTGTTCTCCTCCTAAATAACACATATCATTATACTCTTCATGTTGGGTTTCGCGTGGCCAACATCAGCATGACCTCCATTTTTTTTTCTTACTTACACATATTTCTACTTTGTTTGTTATTAGTTTGGGAGTTCTGGTGACTACGCACTGCGGCAGACAAACAGTAAGTCAGAAAGGCATTACTTAGGGCTGCACTGAGAAATACTATGTCTGGGGTCCTTACTTCTGTTCCCAAACTAATGCTTTATTTATTTAGCTGTTCATTTTAGGAACATGAAAAGCATGTTTAAAAAAACCCCAAAATTAGCCTTGGGAACAGATGAATAAATATGAAAACAATTTATCCCTTTAACGGCCTAATAAAATATGTTTTCATTATGCTAACTGACCCTGATAAATTCAATAGCCATCAGTTAAATATATCCATCATCCTTGAGAAGTATATCCAAATGTTTGCTCATTTTTTTTTGATCTTCAGTGAGCCTCGATCACATGATGATTATTAATTGTGACATCTATAATATAATACTTTTTTGGCTTTCACTTTTAAAAAGAGCAGTAAGGAATCCTTTTACTTCAAAAAAAAAAAAAAAAAAGGAAATCCTACTCCAAACCATTTTCTACATCTTGATTTAAGTTCATTTGATTTCTCTTGTTCAGTTCCTCTAGGTTCCTTCAATAGCCACTTGAATTACCTTTCAGAGTTAACGGTATCAGTTTTGTTTTCTAAGTGGGAAGCACCAGGTATCGATGGGCCGCTTACATGGTGGGGACTGCAGTGGTCACATCCCATTCTCCCTGGTAGAAGCAGCCACCGCATTTTTCTGAGGACACCCAGCAGATGGCATAGGACACGGGAGGTCAGTTTTTGCACCTCTCTGTATTTCAGGAGGACTCATCCACTGCGTGCATGAGGGAGAGGTGGAAGCTAGTGCCTCCCCCTGCGTCTGAAAGTGAGTGCCTCAGTTGGGATTGTGAGGAAAGGACACACTCTAAGGACGAATGAGCACTCTCTCAGATGGCAAGGACAGCCACTCTCAGTCGGCCACACTTATCAGCCTTGGGGGATATGGTGGGTGACTGTCCCCGGTTCATAGATATTTACGAATAACTAAACAGGATTGATAGGCAGGCAACCCAAGTGAGCCTCTCTAGCCATGTCTTTCTTGTTCTGCACTCGATAGCCTGTCAGTCACATGGTTCTCTCTTCCTCCCCCCTCCCCTACCCCATGGACCATTACTGCTCCAATCCCAAAAACCAGGCACACGTGCCCTCGTTTGCACATCTGGCCCGGGTAAGCCTGGCTCCAATTTAAAAACCTACATGTTGGTCCAATTCCATTATTGGACAAGGAAATTCTGTTAACTGGTGGGCTCATTTGCATGTCATTACCCAGAATGCCTCCCCAGCTCACAGATGTTTCCCAGACGTGGGGCGAAGAGAGGGTGGGGTAAAGGTGATGCTTTGGAAACAAACAGAGAGATTTGTGTATATGTTACTTGAAACTCTTTGTCCTCTGTGTTGTATCAAGAAACAACACGTAACCCAAAGTTATGAATTTTTACCTAGCTTGGAGAGAAAAATGTTTCACCTGATTTTCAGGAAATTTAAACAAATAGAAACCCAAGAACAAACCACCAGGTAATGCTCTATTCATTTAGACAGATAAAAGAGCAGGTTCCAGACCCCCATACTCTATTTTCTACATCTGCCATAGAACTTTCTTTGGGGGGTGGAAAGATCAAAACACTTTTTTTTTAAAGTGATATTAAATTGATAATAGTGTGGAAGGTCTCGGTGGGACTAGATTTCGGTAAAAGCTACAGCCTACTGGGAAGGGTTTTAATTGGACAGTCATCCTTGTCTTCAAACCTGGGCTCATTTAGCCCCCGATGTAAACATCTCTGTTGTGTTCTGAAAGATATCTAAGTGATTCTGGGCAATAGTTGCAAAACTGGGCTGTCTGCACTAAAAAGAAAAAAAAAACAGGACGACATAGAATGCCCGCCTGCAGTGAAAGATTTCAGGGTTATTTCACTTACATTTTTCAAAGGGAAAGAATACTTCCTTCACAACAGAGAAACCAAAAAAAAAAAAAAAAAAGGAAGAAGAAATGAAATGAAATTTCAAAATAAAATAAAACAAAACACTGTAATTGCATTGGGGACTGAAGTTAAAATGCAGGTGTTTTGAGGGGAACATAAACATTTTTTCCTAAATGAGGCGTTGAGGGCTGAGAGAAGGGCAGTAAAATTAGTGGAATTACAGCCTGATTTTAACCAGATGATTGCAGCAGTTGGACACCAGCGAGTTTTCATTAGGGACTCTAATTTACAAGCCATTCAACACATTCCAGTGAAACTCAACAACTCCCCCAGGTCCTAAAGAATGCCAGCTCCCCCACTTTATGGCAGAGATGCCGAACGGTGAGGCTTTTAAAGACCAGCAAGACCACAAGCTCGGTGAGCTGGGGATGATCACGTTGTGTCCCCGAAGGAGATCGTCCCAGGGAACCGACTTCTGACACGCAACTCACCTGCAGTTCACGCACCTGCAGCCACACGGTGTTGCGTGCTAGCAGGAATGGTGCGTCAGGAAGATGCTCCCGTGCTACTCAAAACACGTTATTTGTTTGCACACTGGTGTGTCGGGAGTCTAGGCTCTGCTGAGAGTCTCGGGGACCTGAATCTTTCTAACGTCACAGAATCTCTACCGCTGTAGAAAGTGGCCTGAATGTGGCGGGGTTGTAATCCCCTTGCTGAGGACTGGCCAGACTTGGCCATGACCTTAGGATACGTTGACACAATCCATTGGTCAAGTCATACTTTCCATATGGTACCTGAGAGACACCAGCCCTCTGGTGTCCGACAGGCATCCAGTGAGTCGTGGGCATCTAGACTTGTCATTGTCTTCCCACCTTTGAGCGGTGGCTGGCCGGGGGTGACGCACGCAGTGATCTAGAGAGCCTTAGTGTCTGTGCTGCTTCGTAGTTGGACTGTAGGCGATTCGGTGCTGTGGCTGACGCTTATTTACAGCTTGTTCTACACACCCTTCGGCTGCTGCTTTGGTAGTGGGCCCCAAACCATCCTAAATAACAAATTGTGGCAAAACCTCGGAGCCTCGTGCTTTTGAAACCACCTTACCAAGCAAAGGCGCACCGCCCAGCCTGCATAGAAGCCAATGCTATAGACCGGCCTTGGGGAAAGGACGGGTTTACATCTGTGAGTTCCACTAGCAAGGAGCAGAAGGCAAGGCTCAAATCTGCCTCCCTGACCCCAGGGTTCAGGGTCGGATTTAAGGGGTTTCAGCACCGGATCAGCCTGGACAGCGGGTCTTCCGCTTCCTAAAGGGCTCTGGCCTTCAGGTTCTGGCCCTGTTCTGGTCCTTTGGTTCTGTGGGAGGGAGCAGTTGAAAGTTCACAAGGGCTATTTTAAGAGGAGCATGCAAGGTTTAAACTTCAGGTCTCGTTGGAAACAGCATAGGACCAGTCTGAGTTGGTTCTGTGGTTATACCTATCTCTACACAGCCAGTACTAAAAGAAATAAATAGTAAATACATATCTAGGCAGGCCTTTGAAGGTGCAGAATCACTTTCTATAATGTGTGACTGCGAATTAGTTGTTTTGTTTTTTCGGTTATGTTGCTGTGAGAGGGAATGTTTAAAAGTTTTTCATATATTGGTTTCTCCGATTCTATACTTAAATCAAACAATTTCTTTTCTAATCATGTCAAAGTAAGGAAGCATTATCCTTCTTAAAGTCATGAAAACCTGATTTCTCACTCATGCTCAAAGAATCGCATTATTGTGATTTTCACATTTGCCTATAAAATTGTTTGAGATGCCTCATGAGAAAATTCTAGAAAGTGAATTTTGGGGTTATCATTACTTCAGGTGACGTAAAGAATGTCACTAACTTGATGAGAAAATCATCAGATATCCACTTCACCTGATACTAATTGAAAGGTCTGGCCATCAGAAGTTCCTTTAAGACACTTAGAAACGTCCCAGAATGCCCTGTGGAGTAGTTTTGACTATGCACATTTATGGAAATATCTTTAAAATACTTGCCAAGACTTTATTCACATTGAACTTGATGCCTCTTTACATTTCATTTAGCTAAAGCTCTAAATCCCATGTGCTCATCA
>VMDR010011738.1:0-27893 GCA_007922815.1 Macrotus californicus | reverse complement strand
AATTTTGTGCTGGAATAACCAACTCTGACATTTTTCCCTGATATGGCATCTTGATAACATGAATGATTCCATGGTCAGGATACACATTCTTAAAAACCAGGAGAAGATACATTTCTTTGTTCATGTCCCTTTTTATCCACAAACAAGGTTCTAAGGTTTCTTTTTTTCTCAAAATAATTGATATCAAACATCACTTTTCTTAAAGGAGACTCATACTTACTAGAAAATATTTTATTCCTCATCTCTTCTGCAAAATCTCATAAGGAAGTAAACTTTCAAACTTTTTTTCAATTATGATGGATGTTACTTTCCCATGACTTTCAACTAGTCTAAAGAGTAATTGGGCACTTACCTAAGTTAAGTTTAACTATATTTGTTAAACTTTTAATTGTAAATACCATATGATCTCACCTGTAAGTGGAACCTAACCAACAAAACGAACAAATGAGCAGAATAGAACCAGAGACTTGGAAATAAAGAACAAACTGACAGTGAGCAGAGAGGAGGGGGGAGGGGGGTAACGGGGGAAAGAAGGGGAAGGAACAAGCAGAGGAACACGAATAGAGGACTCATGGACATGGACATTGGGGGGAATTGAATGTGGGAGAGAGCAGGTTAGGGTTGAGCAATGAGGAAAAAGGTGGGAAAACTGTAACTGAAAAACAATAAATTAAAAAAAGAGTACTTGGGCATTTACCTAAGTTAGGCTTAACTACATTTGTGGAACTTTTAACTGAAGCAAGGGGATCTTTAGTAACCTGTCCCTTCTGCAAAGCCTCCTTTAGTGGCCTATGGTCACAGGAATGTGTCCTCTTTACTACAGAATGCTAGTCACCACTGGTCTACTTCTGTCTTAGAGCCATAAGATCATTTTTACTAGACCTTGTTGGTTCTTTTTGTGACCTATAGTAGGTTCTCATATGACTAGAGGGCAAGGGGCCAGTTAAAACACTTTCACTCACTGTCAAGTGGTCAGGTGTCTTTCAGTCTAATGAAGACTCTAAAAATGCAGTTTAACTAGAGCAGCAGGGCTAGGAAGCAAATCCTGCGATAGCTCCTGATTTCACAGCATTTCTATGAAGTCTTTCAGTGAATGCAACTTAAATTCCCCTCTACTTAGAAAATACTTTCTGAAAAACTAGCCAGTTTCATGTGTAAACGAGAGTGAAGAAACCAACTGGACAGGCGCAAGTTAGAAGAGGAAAGTTAAAGGGGGAGAAAGCTGGAAAGGAAAGCTTTGGGGCAGGGGTGTGACTTGAAAACCAATTTTCTTTAGGAAGATAAGTCTGAGAGAATGGCTTGGGGCAGAAAGAGTCTGGAAGGGGGATGGTCCGTGGGGCTTTCCCTCAGTCATTCAGGTATGAGAAAATGGGACTGTGGATTGACTGTGAGAATGGAGAAGAGAAAGCATACATGAAATTATATGTGTGTGTGTGTGTGTGTGCATTTGAGTTTTTAAATATTCTATTTTTAAATTTTATTTTTCAATGCAGTTTATATACAATATTGTTTTGTATTAGTTTTAGGTATACAACATAGTAGTTAAACAATCATATACTTTACAATGTGGTGCCCTCAATATTTCAATTACCCGCCTGGAGCCATGCATAGTTACTACAGTATTACTGACTATTTTTCCCATTGCTATATTTCCATCACCACCACTGTTTTGTAGTTACTGATTTGCACTTTTTCTTCCCTTCCCCTCTTCCATCCAGTCCCCCAACCCCCTTCCCTGTTGTGACCATCAGTCTGATCTCTGTACCTATGAGTCTGTTTCTAATTTGTCCATTTATTTTGCTCTTTTGATTCTACATATAAGTGAAATCTTATGATATTTGTCTTTCTGATATATTTCACCTAGCATAAAATCCTCTAGGTCCATCCATGCTGTAGCAAATGGTAAGATTTCATTCTACTTTATGGCCAAGTATTAGTCACTGTATTTATGAGTATGTACCCCTACTTTTCTCTCCACTCGTCTATTGACGGGCACTTAGGTTGCCTCTGTAGGTTGGCTATTGTAACTAACGCTGCCTTGAACACAGGGGTGCTGTATTCTTTTGATTAACTGATTTGTGTTTCTTCACATATATATTCAGAAGTGGAGCCACTGGGTCATAAGGCAGTTCCATTTTTAATTTTTTGAAGAATCTCCATATTGTTTTCCATAGAGGCTGCACCAGTCTGCATTCCCAACAGCAGTGCATAAGGCTTCCCTTTTCTTCACATCTTGGCCATCACTTGTTTGTTGATTCATTGATCATAGCCATTCTAACAGGTATGAGGAGATATCGTACATGAATTTAATTTACATTTCTCTAATGGCTAGCAAAATTGAGTAACTTTTCTTATCTGTCAGTCATCTGTACGACCTCTTTGGAGAAGTCCGGATCAGGTCATCTGCCCATTTATTAATTGGATTGATCAGGGGGTTTTGGTATTGATTGTATGATATCTTTATAAATTTTGGACATTAACCCCTTATTGGATGTATCATGGCAAATATCTTCATTCATTCAATAGGTGGTATTTTTGTATTGTTTCCTTTGCTGTGAAAAACTTTTTAGTTGATGTATTCCCATTTATTTTACTTTTAAATCTTTTTTATATTTTATTTTTTTATTATGTTTTATTGTTTATGCTATTACAGTTGTCCTAGTTTTTTTCCTTTTTGTGAACTTATCTTCCTGGCACTGGAACCCTGGGCTGGGGAGCCTGGTGGTGGGCTGGGACCCCTTGCTCCTGAGATATCAGTCCTGATTTTTATCTGCCACACATAGATGTGGTACCAGCCAGTTCAATGTCTCCTCCACTTTGTTTCCTTTGAGTGAGGAGATATATTAGAAAAAAATATCGCTAAGAGAAATGTCAGAGATTTTACTGCTTATGTTTTCTTCTAGGATATTTATGCTTTCAAGTCTAACAGTTAAGTCTTTAATCCATTTTGAGTTTATTTTTGTATGTGGTATAAGAAGGTGGTCCAATTTCATTTTTTTGCATGTATCTGTCCAGTTTTCTTAAGACTTTATTGAATAAACTGTTTTTACCCTATTGTATGTTCTTGCCCCCTTTGTCTATATTCATTGATTGTATAGGCACGTGTTTATTTCTGGGCTCTCTATTCTGTTCCATTAATCTATATGTCTATTTTTATGCCAGTACAATGCTGTTTAATTACTATGTCCTTTAATATAATTTGATATCAGGTAGTATGATTCCTCTAACTTTGTTTTTCTTTCTCAAGATAGCTATGTTTATTTGGGGTCTTTTGCATTTCTATATAAATTTTTGAAATATTTATTTTAGTTCTGTGAAGTATGCCATTGGTATTTTAATAAGAATTGCGTTGAATCTATAGATTGCTTTGGGTAGTATGGACATTTCAGTGATGTTAATTCTTCCTATCCATGAGCACAGAATATGCTTCCATATATTTGCATTTTTTTCTTAAATGTCCTATAATTTTCTGAGTACAATTCTTTTACCTTTTTCATTAAATTTATTTCTAGGTTTTTTTTTGGTGCAACTGTAAATGGGGTGTTTTATTAATTTCCCTTTCTGAGAGTTCATTATTGATATGTAAAAGTGTAACTGATTTCTGAATATTTATTCTGTAGCCTGTTACTTTATGAAATTTATTTATGACCCCTAGCAGTGTTTGTTTGTTTGTTTTGTTTTGTTTTTGGTGGAATCTTTAGGGTTCTGTGTAGACAGTAACATGCCATCTGCAAATAATGAGAACTTTACTTCTTCCTTTCAAATTTGGATGCTTTTTATTTCTTCTTCTTGTCTGATTTCTGTGGCTAGGATTTCCAACACTATGTTGAATAAGTATGGTGAAAGTGGACATCCTTGTCTTGTTTCTGATCTTAAAGAAAATGTTTTACCCTTTCCCTGTTGTGTATGTTGTTAGCTGTGGACCTGTCATATATGGCCTTTATTATGTTAAGGTATGTTTCCTCTATTCCCACTCTACTGAATTTTGTCAGATGCTTTTTTGCACCTATTGATATGATCATATAATTTTTATCCTTCATTTTGTTTATGGGGTGTATCACGTTAATTGATTTGTGGATATTGTTCCAACCTTGCATTCCAGGAACAAATTTTATTTGATCATGTTGTAAGATGTTTTTAATGTATTGCTATATTTGGCCTGCCAATATTTTGTTGTGAATTATTGACCTATGTTCATCAGGGATATTGGTCTATAATTTGCTTTCTTTGTAGTGTCTTTATCTGGTTTTGGGATTAGGATAATGCTGGCCTTGTAAAATACGCATGGGAGTTTTCCCTCCTCTTGAATTTTTTGAAATAGTTTGAGGATAGGTGTTGGTTCCTTTTTGAATGTTTGGTAAAATTCACCTGTGAAGCTATGCAGTTCAGGAGTTTGTTGGGAGTTTTCTTTTGTTTGTTTGTTTTTTCCAATTCTTGCTTCTATTTCATTAGTTGTAACCTGCCTGCTGGGTTTTCTGTTCCTTCTTGATTCAGTTTTGAAAGATTGTATATTTATAGGAATTTATTTATTTCTTCCAGATTATCCGGTTTGTTGGCATATAGTTGCTCATAATATTTTCTTAAACCCTTTGCAGTTCTGTGGTGTCAGTTGTTACTTCTCTTTCATTTCAGATTTTATTTATCTAGGCCCTCTCTCTTTTTTTCTTGATGATTTGGTTAAAAGTTTATCAATTTTATTTATGTTTCCAAAGAACCAGTTCTTGGTTTCATCAATCTTTTTCATTGATTTTTAGACTATTTTTTTATACTCTGATCTTTATTATTTTTTTCCTTCTACTTAGTCTGGGCTTTTCTTTTTTTTTTTTTTTTTTTTTTTTTTTTTTTTTTTTTTTTTTTTTTTTTTTTTTTTTTTTTTGGTTTTTTTTTTTTTTTTTTTTGTCTTTTTGTCGTTCTTTCTCTAGTTCATTCAGGTGTAAGTTTAGATTGTTTATATGCAATCTTTCTTGTTTCTTGTGGCAGGCTATGAATTTTCCTCTTAGGGCTGCTTCCACTGTGTCTCATAGATTTTGTGTTGTTATGTTTATGTTTTCATTTGTCTTAAGGCATCTTTTGATTCTTTCCCGTGATCTCACTGTTAAGCCATGTATTGTTTAGTAATGTACTATTCAACCTCCATGTATTTGTGTGTTTTTCAGGTTCTTTCTTGTCATTGATTTCTAGTTTCATACCATTGTGGTCTGAGAAAATGTTTGATATGATTCATGAAATATATTTTGAATAAAAAATGGCCAGCATAGGGTGATTTATTGGATTAGGGGAAGTAGGAAATAGCTATGTCAAAGATGAAGTTTCAAGTCTGAGTGACAGAGACAAGAATCATGATGGGGCTCATGTAAGAAACAAGGAGGGAGAACTCATGGGGAGTGTCAGATGAGAATTTCAGAAACTTTCAAAGCTTGAAGAAATCAAATTTCCACTATAGGTTTCTGTGTATCAGAAGAGCTATAGGCCTAGCAGTTCTGCTTTGTTTTTTTAGAGAGGCTTTCGCAAAAAGGGTTTATGGAAATTGTGAGAAAGTTTCCAGAACTGACTAAGGCTGGTCACATTTAGAGAGAAAAAAATCAAGTCGACAATAGTACAACAGGAATAGCCAGAGTTAGAGGATTTAAAAAGGAAGGGGAAGAAGAGACAAGTTGGAGGCTAATGCTACCTAATCAAGATTTATTATAGATACAGTACTGAAGATGTGATATTGGTATAATAATAGATAAATAAACCAATGACATTAAATAGAAAGAAATCCATACACATACAGGCAACTGATTTTTGACGTAGTTGTTAGGCCAATTTGATGATGAAAGGATAGTGTTTTTGACAAACGATGCCTGAGACCGTTGGACATCCATATACCATGAGATGATCATAGATTCACACCCCACGTAGTATATACAAATAATAACTAAAAATTGAAACACAAGCCTAAATGGAACACAAAAATTAAAATTTCTAAAGCAAAGCAAAATTTTTTTTTGATTTGGGGTTAGGCAAAGATTTCTTAGATATAAAACCAAAACATGACACATCAAAAATATTAACAAATGAATGTCATTAAAATTAAAAAGTTTTTGAAATACACAGTTAAGAAGAAAGATGCAAACTAGAAGAAAATTATTTGAAAATTACATATTTGATAAAAGATTTATATCCAGAATAAATAAAGAATTCTCATACTCAACATAAGAAAACCAAACCAAACCAAACCAAACAAAAAACAATTAAAAATGAACTGGTAAAAAGTTGAAAAAGTCAAATCACCAAAGTAGATATACAGATAGCAAACACATGAAAAAATGTTCAACATCAATTAGTCATTAGAAAAATACAAATTAAAACCATGATGAGATACTAATACACATACAATAGTTAAAATTAAAATATCGACCATACCAAGTGTTAGGAAGGATTTGGAGGAACTGAAACTCAGACACTGCTGCTGGGAATGTAAAATGTGCAGTACTTTGGAGATAATTTTACCAGTTTTTTAAAAGGTAAGTATACTGCCATATGATTTATTCATTTCACTCCTCATTATGTGTTTATCTAATAGAAATGAAAGTGTATGTTCAGAGGAAACCCTGGACACAAACAGTCATAGAAGCTTTGTACGTAGTAACCCCAAACTGGAAATAATCAAAAAAGTCCCTCAAAGAGTAGATAAAACTGAAACGAGTAGACAAATTCTAGTGTATTTTTACAACAAATTCAAACTTAACAATAAAGAACAAACTATTAATACATACAACAGGAATTCAAAACCTTTGTGTTCGATGAGAAAAGCCAGACCAAATAAAGACCGGGAATGCTGTATCATTCTCTTTATTAAAAAGTCTGGAAGATGAAAACTGATGTGTAGTGGCAGAAACCAGCTTTGTGGTTGCTTAGGAATGAGATGGGTAGCAGTTGAGGAGAGAGTGATCTCAAAAGGTCATAAGCGATCTTGGCGGGTGATGGATATGCTTACTCTCTTTATTGCAATGATAGTTCCATGGGTGTATAAATATATCAAAACATCAAGTTGAACGCTTTAAATGTGTTCACTTTACTGTACATCAATTTTATCTCAATAAAGCTGCTAAAGAGATTAATAAACTCATTAAGTCACCACTACATAGAAGCTCTCAAATAGATGAACATAATTTAAAAAAAGAAAAGGAAAAAAGAAAAGAAGACAGAGAGCTACTAAAAGTAATAGGAGGAGACAAGGAAACCAAGAGAAGCCCGTGTTTCAAAGAGGAGGGAGCAGTTAAAATAACATGACACAGCTATAATAGGAATGAAGACTGCCCAGGGCATTTGGCAGAGGGAAAACCACTAAACATCACAGAGGGTAGTGGGGTGGGAGCCAGAAAGTCAGAGGCTGAAGGGAGGCTGCCTAAACCAAAGATGACAGTGGCATATTGAAACCATTTGTTTCAAAAGCTGGCAAATGAAAATGAGAGAAATAAGATGGTAGCCAGAGGGCACAGCAAAACAAATTAAACTTTTGGTTGAGTGCAGTTTGAAGGCAGAAGACAATAACAGGGGGATGAAGAAGAAAACTGAAGAACCTAGAGATGAGGGTAGAACATGTGGAAACAAGTTCCTAGAGGAATTTGGAAGTGACAGGATCGGAGGCACAGGTGCCAGAGTGAACCTTGGAAACAAACCTGTCATTGTTAACTCCTGACAGTCTTCCCAAAGTGACGGGCTACAGAGCACCTAAGTGGATTATTCTAAACTCTGAGAGGGGGAAAAAATCTTTTGCTGGCAGATTTCTTAGAAAACATGAATGACTGGACATTTTGACACTTCTTAAAACTGATCTCGATAAAAGAAGACATTATATTAATCATCACCTCTGACCCCCAAAATGTGACCTTTTCAGGCTGTAATCTACTGACCACAACCCTTAGGTCACTGTCCCAAGTGACCTAATAGTACTTCTCTTTCATTAATCTCAGTGTCTTGCTGCTTCAGGAAGATTACTCTGAGTCAGATGTTTTAGAAGGGACAGAGGGCAGGAGAACAGTCTGGGATAAACTGTGTGTTTATGTGTACACACTAATGGGGAAATCTCCGTGGAGGAAAAACACAGCCATTACTGAATGTCTGACAGGCATCGCTAAGGTTTACAGAATAGTGGAAAGGACATGAACTTCAGAACCAGGCAGACTTGGTCTGGAATCCAGTCTCTGCCTCCTACATATGCTATGACCATGGGTACATTTTTTGCTTCCATTTATCTTGTTGTCTCATCAATGTAATGTGTATACCGTTTACCTTATATGGTTGTTCAAAGAATTAAATAACTTGTTGGATTTAAGTATTTAGTAGAAAATAGGCAAGCAATACAAGGTAGCTACATTTCTCATACTATCACATAGTAAGTGTTCTTAACCCATAAAACAATACCCCAAACTGCCTTATTTCCATCATTTGTCTCCATTGATGGTTAATTACTGCCTGTTGACATTCAAGCGGTTATTGAGCAGTCCTGTCTGTAAAAGAGCGGCGAACTCTCCGAAGTTTAGACAACACATCAGAGTGCAAGATGAAGTGTAAATGCAAACAGCCGGCCTGTCTACATCACCAAGCTGCTTTCTCTCTCCGTGCACACTGAGACCTGGCACAACTACCCTCTCTTGTTATTACAAGTGAGGACCTGGGAGGGGAAGACAGTAACTGTGAGGGGTCCTGTGACGCCGGAAGTTGAACCCCTGAGAATAAATGGAATCCCTCATGTTCTTGATATTTTGTGAGGACATGAAATATGGCTCATGTTGCAGCATATGCTCAATACTGTTAAATTTGTCAGTACAGATTCTTATCCAGAAGCGAGGGCTAGGAAGTCAACTATTCTCTGGGAACCTCTCTTTAAAGTAAATTATCCTTTAAATGCATTTTGCATAGTACCTTGAGCCTACTTTAATTATAGTATTAGGCCCACTGCTGAATTACGTTTTTTTGATGGAATTGAACTATGCCTTTTTAGAACGGCTTGAAGTATATTTCAGGCATTCACTGTCTGGCAATTTAAAGGACTTAGAACTTGTGGGCTGTATCTATTCTCAATTTATTAAGGTAAAAGAATAATGTTTATGATAAATCCTTAGAGTAAATGCGCAGACTCAGTAATAAGATCTCTGAATCATTCCTGGAAATGCAAATTACATATCACGATAATCTTAATCATAGGTGTGTGAGGGGACATCAGCTCGTCTCCAGTTTTACACGACCGTCAAGAATTAGTTCAAGTGCAAAAGGGAACGTGGTCTTAGTGATCAAGATACATTTGCTAAAGATAGTACACCCCTTGCCCATCTGATCCTCCTGGTGGCAGTTCACTGCATACTGAGTCCTATGACCTAAGAGCTATAAAGGGTCTGGCATGAACATTCCCCTGCTCTATATCATGGCTAGAATTAGTTGATAGCCCAATCCTGGGCTTTGGTTTGTCTCTAGGCACTAATAAGTATATTACTGCTGAGGGTGTGCCACAAAAAATGTTGTATTCATTTTCTAGGATTCTAGAGACTATGTGATTGGGCAGAATATCATTGAAGCAAATATTTCCTTTGAGTTAAAAGAGAGAAAAGTATCTTACGTGAGTCAAGACCTATCAAAACTGTCCAAACTTGATCTGAGCTAATTGTGTAAACATTGTAAAGTTAGTATTGTAAAGTTAATTTGACACATGCTTAATGATACACATTATTGTGCTACATGGTAATTAGGCATAAGTGGTAAGCAATTAATATATATGGCTCAAGTGAGAAGTTGTATACAGCCAGACCAAGTTCCAATTGATCTTTTTCTTCTTGCTTCATTAATTTCCCATTTTTTATAAATAGCATCAGCATTGACAGCTTCTCTGACATCTTGCCTTAGGAGTCTCAGTAGAGTAGTATTGTGCTGTTTTAAAAACATACTCACATCACTTGTTCAGGGGTTTGCACCGCTCACCAACCCATATAGGCTGCAGAGATACTTATGGTAAAGCATTCTTTAATGTAAATTTTGCTTTTCAACCACAGTTATTATTCAATATTACTTTATATTAGTTTCAGGTAGCACAGTAGGTAGGCAATCATGTACTTTACCAAGTGGTCTCCCTGACATTTCCAGTACCCACCTGGTACCATATGTAGTTATTACAGTACTATTGACTATATTCCCTATGCTGTACTTTACATCCCCATGACTATTCTGTAACTACCAATCTGTACTTCCTAATGTTTTCAAATTAAGTGCTGAATAAGCTCGGGGGGTGTGCTCCATTCTCCCCACTGTCTGTGACCTGGGGGGCTGCAGCGTGCCGCCCCACCTGTGAGCCCTCATCTCTGACTTCCAGACATGTGGACGAGGGAATGCTGCCAGTGAGGGGACACGCGAGGACTCAGGGCCCAGCCTCATGGAGTTTCCGAGGTTTCAGCTCCCTCCTGCTGCCTCTCCACAGCACCCCGTTTTGTCTCCAGGTTCCAGAACTGCCCCCTGTCCCCTTGCCCCTGCAGGCTCAGGGGCTGTGCAGGGCCCCCCTCTGGCACAAGTGCACGGCACTGGCCCTGTTTTCTCCCCCTTCGAGCTCATAAAAGGGACATGATACTCTTCTCAAACTCTTCTCATTGGAATACGCCACCTGTTTCATGCTTGGACCCTGACTAGTTCAAAGGTATGGTTTCTTACCTATCAGCATTTAGTTTGTCCTGGTTAACAAAAAAGCGAGTTCACATTACACCCCAGTGTTTGTTTTGCTTTTCTTGCATTTTATCAGTCTTGGTGTGTGGAATGTGGTAGGTACTGAGTGTCTACTTGTTGATTGATTGCTCTGGAATGTATAATATTTCCTGAATTACAGTTTCTAACACCAGCATAATTCCAGTAAGACAATTAATGATCAAACTGCATGTTGTGTAGAGAGCAGCAGAGACAAAGAGTTGTCATGTTGCCATGGTTGTTGAGAGGGATGAATAAAAAGCACGCTCTAGTTTGCAGTCATACTAACGGATTAGCAACAACCTGCGTAATTCATACTAAAACCTTGTTTTCCAAATTGAGTTTCTTAAGTTTTAAATTGTCAAGCTTTACCTTCTCACTTACAGCATAACCTTGGTAGAATCCTTAGAAGCACCAAGGTATCTGTCTTCCTTTGCAGAAAATATATGCTCAGTAAATTCAGTTACACAGCCAGTCACTGAGTGCCTAGCATAGGTAAGATCATTTGAACAGTCAGGTGGAGAATGAATCGGACAGGGCAGAGTGGAGGTGAAGAGATTAGGAATCTACTGCAATATTCCAAGACAAGCTAAATATTTACCGAGCTTTGTGATGGCTGTGCTTCTGCTGTTTCAGTCCTGCTTCGTTCTGGGGTGGGGCTTGTGGAGCAAAGCTGGTATTTGAGTTGTTCTGGCAAATTCTTCTGAGTGACAGTGTTTACTTTGTTTTTCTGCATTACCTTTCCTCTTCTTTCTTTGGTTAACCAATTAAACAAGAAAAACCTGAAACGACTTACAATCTAGTTGGGAAACAAAATACTGACACAGGAAAAGTAATAGCAAACTATTAAAGCAGAAGAGGAGTTATCAGAATGTGGCTTGAGATTAATATCCAAATGAATGGAATGGTAATAAATGTCAGCATTTTTTTTATGGGGGAGACTTAAGAGGCAGCTGTGGCCTGGGTACCTTGGGAAATTTTCATGGAGAGCTCGGTGCTGAATTATAGGCAGAGAGCTAGAGAGAGAAAGGAAGACATTCATGGAAAGATGAATTCCAAGAAAGGCAGGGTTGCAAAAAAATGTCTTCTTTTTCTTATCTCTCGTTTTATCCCCGTCCTCTTGTCTCCAAAGTGCAGAGCTGTCAGAGTTAAGAGCAGGGTGAAGAGGTGTTATCTCTGAATGGGGGAAGCAATTTCACTTCCTTTTCCCCATTCCTCAAGGCTTAGCCAGATATGAAATGCTTGCCCAGTATGCTGCGTTACTACATGTGCCCAAGTCTGCTCTAAGTTCATGGTAAGGACCCACTTAAATTTCAAACAGGAGCTAAAATTAAATTTATTTTACATTTTAATTCTAAAATTCATAGGAATGTTATTTCCTTCAGGAATGTTGTATGAATGGAAGATGTCTGTATATTCTTTGAATTGCTCTAAAAGTCATGAGGAAAAATTAAAATGCATTACAAAAAAGAAAAGTTGCAGAAAGGAGTTGCATTTTCTAAGTATAGGTCAGTTAGCAGTACTGATTGTAGTGATATACATATATATTCATTTATTATATATAATATATTATTCTATTCAAATAAATGAATACAGCAATTCAAATAAATGAATATATATATCAATTCATTATATATTCATATATACATTCATTTATATATAAATATATATTAATAATATATATTCACTTATGAATAATAAATGAATAACAGATATTCATTTATTCCTTGCAACAAATCATCTCGATTCTGTAGACAGAAAACCATGACAAAGAGAGGTAGACGTGCTCAGTGCCCCACCAGTGGAAGACGCTGAAGCCGGTAATCACACCGAGGTCATCTGACTCCCAGGCTTCACCACAAAATGCCTTGAGAAGTTATGTAATTGATCTGGTTCCTTGTCTGTAAAATCTGGGAGGTTGACTTAGATAATCTTGACATCTACCCTCCTGTTAAAAATTAAATGTTGGGTTCACAGCCTCAATGTCTACTTTTCTTATAGGACTCAAGTTTGCAGCCCTCTGTCCTCACTTCCAAAGCGACTCGCTCTCCCTTCAGAAAAGCACCGACATGGATTGTTCTGGGTTTTTGAACGACTTCAAGAGGATCAGATTGCAGGTCAGTGATGAGCAGCTCCTGACTCAGATGTGCAGTCTTCCTGAGTTTTCCATGTGAGAGAGGACTTGTTTTCAGTGTGCCAGGAGAAAAACGCCCTGTGTGAGGACGAATGCGACTCCAGTGTTGTTGCTAACACTAAATAAGTGATCTAAATTGAGTGCATATACCCTCCTCTCACAAAGACCAAATGAACTATGCTCACATTGAATTTTTTAAGTGGCCTATACACAGTTTTTTTCTGAATGGGTCCAGAGGAAAAAGACAATTTCTGTCTTTTGCACTAGTTTTTGACCTATGTGTCACCAGCCTTATAGGACACATGTAGTATCTTTCCCAGCTACTTCAGAATCTGAGTGACCATGGGCACCAGAACAGGAAACAAAGAGGCCTGGGGTGGGGGAGGTTGAAGAGGGTAAAGGGAAATAAATGGTGACAGAGGAGACTTGACTTTAAGTGGTGAGCACACAATATGGTATACAGACGATGTATTATAGAACTGTGCACCTGAAACCTATATAATTTCAGTAACCAATCTCACCCCAATATATTCAATCAAATTTTAAAAAGAAAGAGAGGTAGCCCTGGCCAGTTTGTCTCAGTTGGTTGGAACATCATCCCATGGACCAAAATGTCACAGGTTCGATACCTAGTCAAGGCACATAGGCTGGCTGCTGATTCGATCGCTGGTCAGGGAGCGTAAGGGAGGCAGCCAATCGATGTGTCTCTCACATCGATGTGTATGTATGTGTGTGTGTCTCTCTCTCTTTCTCCCCCTTCCTCTCTCTCTAAAAGCAATGAAAAAATGTCCTTGGATAAAGATAAAACTGTTTTTAATTAAGAAGTAAAAGGAAGAGAGGTAAGGCCTGGTTTAGAAGCAGAATGGAACCTTGCTTGTTCATCAAGAGTTCCCTGTCTCAGTTCCAACCAGAAGAATTTCAAACCAGTCCTACATTCCATTGTGACCTATACCTCCTACAAATGGGTGTGCAGCAGCGGCCCTGGGAGCAGACTCTTGCACTGCTTCCAGTGCAAAAGAGAACATGGGGATGGGAGCAAACATCACCCTCCACTACCACTTCCTCTGTTTGGAACTCAGTGAAGGAAGTATGCTCTCAGAGCCCTGCTCTTAAGTCAACATGACACAATGACTGAAATATCTCAGGGACGAAGCTTCACAATGCGGAACTGGAGGCAAGGGTTAAAATGCAAAGTCCCCTGAAGGAAGCGGCACGCTGCTAGGACATTGAGGAAAATGTACATGAGAGGAGAGGGCAAAGAGTTTTCTAACTGAGATCCCAAAAGGAGGAAAGAGGCTAGAATTGGGGTGGAGCTCTACAGACAAATGTTGGGTACATAACTCTTTGGGTTTTACTAAACTAAAAAAGATTCCATGTGTTTAATATTTTCCTTCTTGAATAACAATGAAAAGACAGCCAGAGTAGTCATTGATTCGATCTGTAGCGAGCCTAGAAAATTACTCTTCACTTCATTGCCCAAGTTCCCACAATAAATATGAAACATCTAAATTAAAAAAACAACAACAACAACATTATCTTCTCCCTTTTTATGGCACACATTAATCACAGGGCAACCGTCTATAGGGAAGAATACTGGAGGTGGGGTTGGGTATCTGGAGATAGGGGGTCTACTTTCAGGATTTAGCCCCTCATTTTGTTTTGGCAACATAGGAATAAGAGGAGAACGGTCAGAACTATGGCCTTGGAGTTCAGGGATGTGTCACTGAGTGTGGGAAGCAGGAGCCAAGGAGCAGGAGGGTCTCCCCTGGAGGCTGGTAAAATGGAACGTGGGTGAAGTCCCAAAGATAGAAGCTTCACAGTGTCTTGGTATTTTCTATATTAGGCCTTGTCTTTCTTCCTATTTTCCTTTTATTTATTTTCCCTTAGCAACCTACACAAAGTCGAATGCATTTCCATCACCTTTACACTTTTGTTTCTGTTATGTGTATGATGAGTTAGCCTTTAATATTTAAAGGTATTTAAAGGTAGTTCCTTTCTTACATTATATTAGCTCTGGAAAACATTTTTTTTGTCCTCCTCTCACCCCCCTGCCTTTCTGCCTTTACCACTGAATGAATGGTTCATCTGGGCATGCTAGGGGAAGAAATTCTGCTTGCAGTTATTGTTTTTTGGTTCTGTTCTTTTCTGTTCTCTCTCTCTCTCTCTCTCTCTCTCTCTCTCTCCCTCTTCTTTTTTCTGAGTGGCAGGGTCTTTCTGTTAGTCTGAAACACTGATGGTTATTACATTAAATAGAGAGAGTTTGGAACTGGGAGACTTCTAGGCCATGGGTGAACATACTACATTTCGTAACAGTTTTTGACTTCACCCAAAAGCTAAGAAACAAAGTGAAAATATTGGTAAAATGTAAATTTGTGCTAAATACCATATATAGGGACAGGATAATGGTTATGTATGGCACTGATAATTCAATAAAAGGGAGGGGAGCAAAGACACATTTCAATTAGTCTTTTAAAATGTAACTGCTGGAGGAGAATTCAAGTTTAAACGTGATTCATGAACAATGACTGGATTTAATTGTCGTACCTACATATATCATTCTAAATATATTAATTGCAGCTAGACTACTAAAGAACTTTGAGGAATGAAATCCAAGATAAAAATACATGCGAGCCCACCTGCATGTCTGATCTTTTGGCTAATATGTTACATCATCAATCTCTTCCTGTTCATCTACTAGCATACAGGAAGATTCCACAGGGGTCTTTTCTTCAGGAGCTTACCTTATAAGCATAAAAGATAAACAGATGTCATATTTGCTTTATTTAGCTTTTTGTTGCATTTTGAAATAGAGGACACATATCTATAATGATCTAAATTTTTAATAGTTTCATCTTAGCTGAAAATCCTAACAAGGCTCAAACAGATCATCGAATATGGGTTTCTATTTCAGTGGTAATGGTTTGTTTGGAGGAAATAGACCACTGAGGAGTCTATCTTGTCTCCTCAGCTAAGACTGGGAAAAAATGTGGGCCTCAACATACCACTTTCCAAGCAAAAAGAAACATTCTCAGTGGTAACATAAAAAACAAAGAAACTCAGTTGTTAATTTAAGTGTTACACAAATTAGGACAAACACAAGGACTCTGAGAACAATTCCTTGTTTTCTAGAGAAGAGACATCTACCCTATAATCTCGAAGTTAGTTTCAGTGAATCTACGTGGTGCGGTACTAACGTGAATCAACTTTTTCTAAATCTTGAGTAATGAGGAAAATGAACAAGCTGGGTGGAGCTCAGAAATAAACAGAAAATACTTCGCATGTACAGGCGTGATTTAGACTGGTATCAGCTTTGAGGGAGGAGGGGACCTATGTGTAAACAATTTGCAAACTGTTGCAAACAATTTGCACACAAAGCAGAATAAATGGTGTACTATAAGTCTACAGGTCCGTTGCATGGAATTAACATTTTTATTTGAAAGGAAATAGAAAGCAGAATTGCTTTGATTTATTGTGCCCTTGAAGTTCTTTCTTGTCCCTGGAACAGTCAAGTCATCCATCCACCTCGGAATTCTGTACACTAGGGTGGAGTGTAGACTTTCTGCTTTGTAGAGTATTCTACTGGGCTGTCTTCTTGACATGATATTCTGCCTCTCTGCGTGAGTCCTGACTAATTGCTCAGCACCTCCAGGCTCCGGGTTTCCCCTAGCAGCATCGGAAGTGCTTACTTGCAAAAATGTCCACGCACAAAAATTTGTGTGAAAGACCCGCTTAGAGATAATTCATAAACATGTTTCAGAATTATAAGGATTCTTTATATTAAGAAATACATTTAAAAGTTTTGGTTTTCACATGGACTGTTAAAGGGTCTTCATAACCCCCAGGCTTTGTTGCCTCCTCTTCTTCCTAGGGGTTAAATTTATGATAAGTACCTGTAGGGTTGCCTTCAGAATTTGAATAAATTCCTGCAAACGGTCTAATGGTTCCTGCAGGGTAGGCTGAGCTTCCTCTCACATACAGCATATGATGTTTTCACTGAGCTGTTTGGTAATTCCAGGTTTATTACCCTAATTATGAGCTAATGAGCCCACAGCTTTGCAAGGAAATTTGCATTACTTGCTTAAGTAGGACAAATTATCAGCCTAACCAAGATAAAACATCTCTTATTAAGACCCTTTAACTCACCGAAAGAGATGCCTATCATTTAGCCCAAGTCAAATCACCTTTCAGAGAAGCAGGCTCACTGCTACCTTGAAAACAATCACTACTGCAATTTTTAGGAGTTTGCTGAACAGGGTCCGAATGGTCCCTTTCAGTTCCTATTTTCTGTTAGCCCCTCTCCCCCCACCCCTACTACGGAAGTAAAAGAATGTGACCAGTCTCCTTGCGACCAAAACAGGGGTGCAGGAGCAAACTCATGTAAGACAATAGAGCACAGACTTTTCACATCAAATGTTAAGTCTTCTCCTCTTCATGAAGTGCCAATTATTGCATTTTAATGTGCTTTGGTCGTGGAGCCAGAAAAAATAGAGCTGTACGTTTTATCTTCATGCCTTTCTCCTCCGTATTTTCATATACAGAGAAACACATTTGAGGTTTGTTGGGGACTTAGATAACCCTCACTTTAATAGATAAGTTAAAGGCCTTAATCTGAACATTCCTTTCCTCTTTTCAAGGGCGTCCTTCTTCTAATTCAGTATTATTTTGAGAATTTTCTGAGAAATGATGCAAATTCTAACCTAAGGGGTCGCCAGGATGTCCCTAAGAGATTAGGTAGAAAAGGTGAGTCGGCAACTCAGTCATCTAAATTAACTAGTCGTTTCAGAAGACGTGGGCTCTGTACCTACCGTCACATTATGCCTCGTTAGCTCCATTAGTTGCTTGACATTGTCATTATTCTACCTCTTCTCTCTGTGCAGTTTCACCGTGTCAGCTTTGATTTCCCCTGTACTTATTTTTTTTTTCCAACTTAAAGCTATTATATCACCTTCCAGGAGCATTGATTTTTCGTCAGGTGTCACCAATTTCCCACTCATCATTTCCTTGCAAGCCTAAAACTGACGACCGCTGCTAATGCGGCAGCCTTTCATTATTTCCCAGTTAATCACTTATTCCTATCAGCCCGTTCGAGCGCCCTCCTCCCCTATTAAACTCCATGTGTAATTGTCCAATGTGTCCATTGACAAACATCGAAATAACTTCCCATCACTGCGGTCTGATACAAATAAATCACTAAGAGGGCGAGGAAGAGGTAGATGATAGAAGCATTTGCTTAAAACAGGTGGACCTTTGTAGAACATCTAGTATCTGTGCAGATTGTCATAGATGAGGTTGGAGGGGTGACAGAAATATAAAATGTCATCGCTCCTAACCACGTAGCGCTTAAAATCTTGCTGTGTGAAGCAATTTTGAAAGGTGTGGAACCTGGACTCTAAAGTTCACGGTCTTCATGCTTAGTTTAGTTTTAACTTGGCTGATTACTTTCATAATTTAGAAAATGCCAGTAACCATGAAGGAGTCCTATTTTTTTCTGTTTGTTTGTTTGTTTTGTGTGTGTGTATATGTTTTCACAATGTAAGTAACAATGATTTTTAGAATTTCAAACAATATATTGACATTTTAGACGCAAACAATAAAAAGTGTTGCAAGTTGAAATTTTAGTGCAGTTCTCAGTAGAGGACCTTACATACACATACAAAAATATAGCACATCTCTTCAAAATTGGTGTATACACCACTGCCCCATTAATTTGTTTGAACTGAATACAGTTTTTGATGAACATTTCTTTTCTTTCTTTGGAGAAATAAAAGCTAAAATTAGCAAAAATTCCTAGAAAAGCACTCTTTCTCAATAGTATCTGTCTTAACAGGCATACAGATCATCGCTTTTTAAGATGACTTAAATTCACAGGACACAGCCACGTAGAGGGCATGGCATATGTAGACAATATTTCTAAGAAGGGCATAGATATTATAAATATAGTCACTTCATTTTGTCAAATGTTATATACATCACCAGTTTGGAAATGGTGACAATGGTGATTTCAGGGAAAAAGAATGAGGATAGTGGCCAGGAGGAATTTCTATCATGATCCATTAAAATTCATATATTTTAAGCTTCTTTTTGAAAAGCTTAAAGTAGTAAAGAATACTCTTTGAGGATGTAACATATATAAAAAAATACCATAAGAGAAAATGTTATGTCTCCAAAGCATAAGAGGTTGGATTACAAATGCTGACCCAACCAACCCAAAGAATCATAAAACTGCATGATCTTCAACTGGCAAGCCACCTGTCTGTCTCTTTAAAATAATTCCTTCTGTTCAGGGTCATTTCCAGCTTTTTATTGATGTTCATCCTACTTCTATTTTTAAAAGGCAGGCAGCCAGCTTTATAGAGAGAACATCAAGGTGGTAGAGTTGTGGTCTGAATACAAATCCCCTATTTCCCTTTTTGGGCAGATAGCAGGCTCATTTTCTACAGTGAAATGTGAATAATTCTAAAGGCCAAATTTACCCATATCATAGGAATGTTGTTAAAATAAAACAAGGTAATGGGTTTGAAAGTGCACTGGGGAAAAACACTTTTATCCAAATGCCAAGTGATATTCCATTCTCTCTACAATTTGTGAAATTCTGCTTCTCTGCACTTCCCAGTCATGAGTTCTGCTCTTACCTGTGGTATACTTAAGCTCCATGAAACTTGAAGGCACTGTGGGAAATACCATTGAAACGGTAGTGGGATACACTCTAGTAAAGAAAAACTTGAGGAGAGGACTTTACACCTGACTGCTAACCTTTAGTAATGCTTGAGCGGCTTTTCAGTGCTTTTCTTAGATGGGCATTCCTGTTTCAGATGCCATTCAGAGTTCGGAGTATCCTGAGTTCAGCGTTTGACTGAATTATATTGGTGTCCATACATTTTTTTAACTGAATTATATTGAATGTTATAAATATGCCCTATAACTTTCAACACAATATATCGTTTGATGTTATCAGAAATTACTACAAGGTTCCCTTGTTGTTTGTTCCATTGATTCTAATACACTGTGTAGACTACTGTGTTAAACACCTAACCCTCCGCAGTCCTTCCTGTGGGGAATGTCTTGCTTATACACCTATTACCAGGTCATATATTCTGTTAAATGGGCAGCATATAAAGCCTGCTCTACAAATAGTAATGCAATACACCTAAAATAGATGATCTTTTCATTTGCTATTTTTGTGTGATTACACTTAGCAATTTTAGAAATTCCAGTTTAGTTTGCTCTATTACTTAAGACAGATCAAAATGTAATATTGGGCAGAAATTGATATATTTAGTATATTTTTTTTACCTGCAATATCTGACAGTGCTTGGCAACTGTGATTCTATTATTTAATTGGAAAGACAGCAAACATTTCTTACTTGTTTAATGTGACTTGGAGTTACTATTTTTTCTAATCCCATGTATTACAATTGAGAGACCCCCACTCCCCTAAAAAAGAGATAGAGAATATAGAATAATTGACACTTTAGCATATTTCTTCTGGAGTAACTAGTAGTTTCAATGTTAATGTGAAGCATTTTGGAAAGTGCGTCTTCAGGGCTTTGAACTTGATGCTTTTTGGCAATGTGCACTGTGATCTACATATCTGTGTATTCTATATGTGTTTGTGTCCTCAAAATATGATTCCTTTATAACTCATGAATCGTCTAACCAAGATATCTTCAGATAAAGGCTTTTCCAGTCATACACAGAAATATGAGTATAACAAGATTATCTTGCATCTATGCTAATATTGCTCAAGATTCCCATCATACAAAAACTTACTCATCACCTCCATGGAAACACAGATAGATTAAAATTATTGCAATAATGACTAAGAATTGCAGAAAATGATTCAAAATATTAACTCTTCTGCCCTAGTATTTCTAAAATCCAATCATGCATGTTTATAGTCTAGTACTAACATCATGAGGCTTTTTCTTTTATGAATCCTCGTCTTCTCGTTTTTTTAATAAAATTGCTATCTAGATCATTGCCAATGTAGTTTAAGGTTAAATTTGTCCAGCAAATTCTCAAATTCCATATTTTTTTCTTTCTCATGCGGCTGCCATTTCACACTAGTTTTTGTCTCAAATCATTCATACTTTCAAATAATGACATTGATGAACAATATCATATATATTGTGCAGTAAAGTCTTTTTAATTTAAAACAGAAAGATGTGAACTAGAATATCTATAGAGAATAATAATTCAATATGTAGAAAAACATGGAAAGCTCCTTGCATAGTACTCAACTTTGAAGACACCTAGTAACTGTTAAACATTATTTTTTGGCACTCTCCCTACGTATCCCTGTCAACATTTTAAATAATAAACATAAGCATTATAAGAAATGGAAGTTGCTCTTGAATCAGAGAACTATAGGACTAGATATCATATAATTCAATTTTGTGTGCCATACTTTACTGATTTAAATTAGAATGCAATCTATTAGCAAAGGCGTAGGGGAGCAGAGGAAGAAGAGGAAAAGAACACCTCATTCTGTTAACTGTTGACAGAGCCAGCCTTTGGCCCATAGTGGTGGTCTTCTCTGTTCACAGAAGATTCAGACGTGCCAGGCCCCAGTGACTTCTAATCCCTAACAATGTCTGAGTTTATCACACGTGTTATGTTTTGCTATTTATATTGTTATATTCACATTTCTCACCTGGGTTTTGATTATCTTTCGTGTAAGCTGTTTTTCTTGGTTCACCACTTATATTCAACACCCTTTTTGCTACGGATATATTCATCTGAATGCTACTAACTGGTTTCCATCGCTGGGATCACATAATTCTTTGCTGAAAATCTCTTACGTGCCTCAGTTGGGTTTTTGAGGTCATCTAGCAACATTCCCATTGTTATAACTGCCTGGCTGCTGCTCTAATTTCCTACCTACTTCACCATGACCTGACCTTTAGGTACACCTTTTTAAAAAAAAATTCTGTTTATTTATTTTTAGAGAGAGGGGAAAGAGAGAAAAAGGGAGAGAAACATCAGTGTGTGGTTGCCTCTCGCACGCCCCCTACTGGGGACCTGGCCCACATCCCAGGTCTGTGCCCTGACTGGGAACTGAACTGGCGACCCTTTGGTTCACAGGCTGGCACTAAATCCACTGAGCTCCACCAGCCAGGGCTAGGCACACTCTTATCTACATTCATTTCTAAACATTTTTTCAACACTCAGCTCAAAATCCACTTTATTTATAAAGCCTTTCTCATTTTTTGAAAAGGCAAATGGAGCCCTTAGGCTATTTTCAGAGATTTCCAACTTGACCAAAGTACTCTTTTCCCTGCCTAAAAAGACTTTAGAGATATGTTACGTACAATCATGTGTGTTTAATTGACTTTTCTTTATCAGATTATCCCAAATGTAGAGACTGCCCTGTACCAAATACATTGGGCTTCTTCTCACCACGGCTCAAAAGCATCAATAGAAGCATCAAGCTTGCACTTAAGCATATTTTTGTGGCTCATAAATAAAACCTATGTTGACCTATGATCAGGTGCACAGATCCAAAGTTAAGATGGCAAACATTGACCTTCCCCCATTTGTCCACAGCTCCCTAATCACCACTGCACTTCACACCAATTCTGTCTCCTATCTTTCTAAAGAATAGATAGGATTCCCAGATGCTTGGCAATAGGATTCTTAGTATTGGCAGGTGGAGCAGTGAAAATACAACCTTTGGGACAACTATTTTTCCATGTTCTTTTGTAAGGGTCAAAATGTTCTCAGTAGTAATGTTACAGTTTGTCCTGTTTGATTTACTTTTTTCCCATAGTCTTCCTAATCTTTGATAGCTAAGCCACATCTGCTTGATCACCAGTTTATTAGCTTAGCCAAAGGCATATAGGCCCTAAAGCCCAAGTTAGGATAAAAGCACAGGTCTCAAGTCTTATTAGAAGATACCACTTGACTCACAGAGAAGCATGCTAGTCACGAGCGGCTAATGGAGATATCTCGTTACCCTTTTGTCTTTGCACATGGAGCAGGCTCTATATCCTTTGCACACCACAAAGTGAGTGCTTTGAATCCCTGGTTAGTTTTTCTAGATGGGAAATAATTTCAAGTAAGTAACCTCAAGTGTGCACGTAAACAACCAACCAAGACGACTGTGGAATTGGGAAACAGGTTGCGAAGTGGAGTCTTTTAAAATGACATGAAGTCCCTGGATAAGATCAAAGAAAGTTCCCTTTTCGGTTGATACCACTTCTGGGATGGGAAATGGCATCTCGCTGTGGTCAGTACTTACTGTCTGCGCAAGCCTGAGACAACTCTTATCTCTGCGTCCACAGTGTGAAAGCCTTTGAAGTAGACCTGGGTTACCCAAGAGAGTGCTGGAGCGGGGAAGATGGTGGGGACCACAGCAGCCCTGCCAGCGGGCGGCTCTGCTTAGGGGTATTTCAGGATTATCTATAGACAGCATTACACATAGTGGAAAAGTTGTTTCTGGCTCATGCTTCTGTGCTGGAAAAGTATTTCTAACATTTTATTCCTAATTATATGTCCAGAGATTGGTTTATTTAAAAAAAAAAAACAAAAAACCCCAGCAGTTAAAAGTCTCCACAAATATAGCTTAGAACTTCAGGTATACAAACTTATTTCTTCCTTTAGTCAGTTGTAGTTTCTAAAAATATAATTCCCTTACTTTGGAGATTTTTACATGCAGCATCCTAACGAAAATTCCCTCCCTCCTACTTCCTTCACCATGGGTCCATCGTGTGCTTTGAAAACTTTACATAAAACTCACTCCATAAATTTATTTCCTGTTCTTATGTGTTTATTCCTTAGAAATAGACATTGAGCAGACAAATTGACACTGAAAACATCTTAAGATAGCAATTGTACCTCTCATCTGTAGAGATAAAGGACTACAAGTAAGAAATAGGAGACCTGGAGCTTTAATACTCATAAAAAGAGAAGATAATGCCCTCCTAAAAGAAACCCTTTCAATATGTCCATCAAAAATCCATAGAAAAACATCAACAACAAATACGGGTGATATCTATGTCACGGGTTTAGATTTTATAGAAACCCAACACCTCTTAGATTTTTAGAACTAGAGGGAACTAGAACTTAGATTTTAGAACAAAAGGTTGGCCCGTATCAAATAGACCAACCTTTTCACTTTACAGATGAGAGAGCTGAGGCTCAGAGGGCAGGGGTTCACCGCCAGGCCCCACAGCTGGGGAGAGCGCCTCCCCATTCATCTCTCATTGTACTTCTCTTTTTAAACAGCCACAGTGTCTGATAGAAGAGTGAGGGAATGAAAAAAAGTGGTTGTGCCATAAAGGCATGTGTATGCCTAAGTGCTCACTGGGAAATGAAAAACCATTACAAAATGAGGAGGATGAAGATATATTTAATAATTAAAGCTAGATTGTAGCTATCCCAATCGTATTACTTTTTAAAAGAGTATGTTTTAAAATGAATAAAACAAGCCCCTATTGTGATTCATCATAGCCATTCACAATCAGTGAAAACCTCCTAGGAAGGCACTAGAGGTTAGAAACTACTTATCCAGTTTTCCAGGAGATTCTTTTTCTAACATAGGACTGTTCTCAAGTGATTATTTCTCAGTGCTCATTACCTGCTTTAATTTTATGGCTTCATTCTTGTCTTTGGAAATATCATTTCAATGTCATTTGTCTTGAGGATCAAGCTAGGATACTTAGGAAACCGATGCGCCTCACAGAAAACCTTTTGCATGGCATCTGATAAGGAGGCCACCAATTGCTATCTTAAGATGTGAACTCGCCTGGGAATCTCCCAACATCACTTAACAAGAGACATATAACCAGGACAAGGAACATTACTGCATTTCTCATGAAGCAGCCAGGACCATTTTGTAATTGGAATACTGTCTGGAAGGGACAGGTACCCAGGATGCCTGAAATGTGAAGTGTATTCAGGCCTGGACGAACCCCCAGGGGAAGGAAGTATATAGTACAGCTACTGGGATGCCTTGTGAGGAGTCACTAGCCAGCTGAGCAGAGTGAGTGACATTTGGCTGCCTTGGGGTGCAAGCACATTACTCCAGGCAATCTGGCTTTCTTCTTCTCTCGTGTTTATTTGGCAAACTCAGCTATTGCTCCTCACGACCACCCCCCCCCCCGCCAGCCACCCCACCGGTATCTGAAGTAGTCATCCTGGGGTGAGATGATGTGTTATGAATGTCACATAGTATTGCTTACAGAGCTTTCCAGGGCAAACAGGTCCTCCCATAAAACACAACCAGGTCCAGGAGGAATGGATGGCAGCCCCACTCCAGCTTGGCCTCACTGACCTCCTGTCCTGGCTTCCTTGTGTTCCTGGGACCTTTGTATTTTTACATGAGCCCTAATCAAGTTGCAACCTCTTTAGATAGGGAAGAGAGAACACACCATGAGACAGAAGCTTCATTTTCCCCAAGAAGCTGAGAAGCTTTGAGGCTCAGAAGGAAGAAAGACATTCAGTCATCTTCTTTGTTTACTGCTTCTATTTAGGGTAAGGTCAGGGTTTCCTCATCCTGATAAAGGGTGGCAAGGAGAGTGCATATTCCCAGGAGACTTCTTGGTTTTTAGGTTTCTTTGTTCCTCCTGTGTCTGACCTGCTTAATTCAGGTCAAACTCAGGGAATTAGCTGGAAGGGATTCTCTGGTGCACCAGAGGTCAAAGGAGGGAAGACACGTGCGTGCAAGCACCCATACGCACACAAGTAAGTGGGGGCTGTTTGTTCCCCGGTGTCACAGTCAGCCTTTTGATTTCCTTTGCTCTTGGACCATAAGTAGGGCATGTGACTAGGACAAGGAGGTTACCGTTTGAAGGTGGTAATGGAATGGGTTACATTTGTTCCATTTCCTATGCCCTTTACATTCATGAGATCATTATCATGAAAACGGATTTGTGCTGTGCCATTTCCTGTTCTTGCTACAATCTTTATCACGACAAGAAGGTGCCAGGTTTTAACGCCCAGTAGGATGGTTAACTGTTTTCAATTACTGCTGTGGAGTGTGACTTTTCCTCCCATATTGTGTTGTCTCCTCAAGGGGTAACGCGGTGCTGTCTGGGTGTCTGCATGATGGTAAACTGAGGCTCTAAAATATCAGGGTAGGAAAGCACACCCTCTGCCTAACCAATGGGAGGACTTTCACAAGAGGCTCTGACTTGCTACGGTAGCCTCCACATGGACTTCAGATGCCCACTCTTCTTATCCCCGGCTCTTTATAGCCCAAATGACACCCCAGTGACAGTCAGATTGTATAACTTAAGGGGCACGGCAGTGCAGTTTCCAATTATCATCAAAGAATTTCCCCAGCATTACCATGCTGAGACTTCAGGCTGTTGATATGGATTAGATCAAAAATAGAACATGGTATAATAAGACCTCTGCTTCCTGGCATGGACTAGAATCAGAATAGCTAATAGTGCAACACTTTCAAGCTTTTTCACTCTCTGTCTTTAAAGTAGGTTTAGTTCTTGTGCAAGCTGCTGAATTGACAGCTCAGAATACTACGGATAGAAAAATGATAAGCTTTTTCTCTTCGTTTTTCCCAGTCTACCTTTGGCCTGCCCTGGAGGAAATGTCTCAAGAAGAGAGAGGTTAGTTCTTTCTCCAGATACTTTTAATCTTTGAATTCAGGAGTAGGAGTACTATCCAAGCTGCTTATTATGAGGAATGTATCAAGACGTGGCTATGTGTTTCCTAAGATCAAAGCTAAAATTGACTAATCATTTCATATGGGCAACTGCAAAACCGCCAAGCTAGAGCCAGTTTGGAAATCACATGCGTCTTTCTCATAAGTGAATTCCTGAGTGCTCCACATGAGTTGCAATGAATTGTTTGTGGTTCAAGTTTTAAGACCTCAACTTTTAGAGGAGGATAGGGTAGAGCATTTGCTTCATAATCAACACTTGTGAAGAACCCAGTCATTGCTACTGATGACTAGCCTGTATTTCTTGATGGCAGAGCTCAGAGCAATCGGGCTGAGTAGGAAAACCTAGACCTCAGCCAGAGGCTGATGGATAGTGGGGCATGCAAAGTCTTCCAAATCTTGGTAGAGGTAAACATTTCCACCTTTCATTATACAGGACTTATCTAATATTCAGTAACTTCCGAGTGAGGGACCTTTGCACATGTCAGGGGGTTCTGAAATTCCTGAGATCCTATATAATATTTTTTGTGAGCATATAAACACTCTTTTTCTGTCCAGTGTACCTTCTTAGTTATTATTGAATTTTCATGGAAATCTGTGACATCCCACAACCTTTGACCCTCCTCTGCTTTCCTGCCCAAGAGATTTAAACAGAGAAACCTACTTCAGGAAGAACTAAAGATGTCACCTTAGCCTAATTTGAATTAAGTGTGATAATAAGAGAGCTTCAGGCTGATGCCCCTTACAAGGTGCATTGTGTCCCATTGTTTCTGAGTCACCTAGTCAGGAATCTCCTGCCATGAGGGTTCTGCATTCTCAACCACCTATAAATCAGGCCGGTCTGACATCTGAAATCTAATGCTCCACCCTCCTCCCCTTTCCCCTCTGTCCCAAAATGTATACCCAGTGCTGCCTCATTCTCTTTGCAATTTTCATAGAATTATCATGCCTCTGTGAATGCTATGCATATGTATTCAACTTGAATTTTCTCCTATTAAAAAAAGAATCTCACATTTTAAGAGCCACTGCTTCAGATGGTAATGTCTCATCCCTCACTTTTCTCCACTCAGAAAACACTTAGAGAAAAAAGGCAGTAGATCACCGAGAACACAGTGGTGTCCTCTTAAAAGTAAACTATTAGAGTGCATCTGCAATAATGTACATGTTCATTTACCAGCACCACCCCCTGTAAGGAAAGAAAGATTTCCCTTAATGAACACTACCATTTTAAGAAAGGGAAACAAAACAAATCCAGTCTATAAGGGATGAATGTCCATAATGAAACATAACAGTTCCATCCAAGAGATAGTCTGTGAGTGCCACTATAAACACAACCCCATTGCCTGCTCTGCTGTAGTTTGAGAGAGAGGGAGGGAGAGAGGGGGAGAGGAAGAGGGAGAGAGGGGGGGAGGGAGAGAGAGGGAG
>VMDR010011737.1:0-27918 GCA_007922815.1 Macrotus californicus | reverse complement strand
GCCTTTGGTATTAGCCTTTGGATTTGTTTCCAGATTGCCCTCAGGAAGCAGGTAAGTAGAGTTATTTTTTATAGGAGAGTATTTAGGCGTTAGATTGTATAGAGAATTTAGAATGCAGATCGTCTAAGGCATTCAGAAAAACGCAGAAAAGCTAAAAGGAACTTTAAATCACTTGTATATTTAGTCTCTAGACATTTTTTTAATGCCTAAAAAACTTTGTTCTCAGTTTTTACAGGTTAAGTTATTAGGGACTGAATTATTTTATCCTCACCTTTTCTTTGATGTGCTGTGGATGTCTCATTCTTAAGATGCAAGAAGATTTTGCAATGAAAAATTCAACTTTTGTAAAAAAAACACAAAACAACAAATCTGTTTTACATCTTTGAGGGGTAGTAGTCTCTTCCCACTAATTAAGGATCAGAAAATAAGTTTCTACTCTTACCCTACAAAAGTACATTATGAATGAAGTATGTATGGTTTTATCTTTGAATAATACTTTTATTCATATAATACTGTAGTGGGAATCATTTTGGTCGTAAGAAATGTGGGTTCTACCTTTAAAGCATCTAATTATACCAAAGGGTTAGTATTTGAGGAGTACACCCAGAAAGATTAAGAGAATAATAAAGTGGGTCAGTATTTGTGCTACTTTTCATTCCTACTGAAGTTAGGAAAAGATTCAAATTTGATGGATTTGTGTATTTTATCTTCAAGGACAAGAACTCACAGGAGAAATCAGTTCCAAAAGTAACTCGGGATTTGATGACAAATGGTTATATCTCCCTTCAAAAGAAGGAAGTTTTTGTGTCTGGAGTGAAGATTTTCTATGGTTCCCAGACTGGTACAGCCAAGGTAAGAACTTTTTTTTTTTTTAAATCCTCCACCAAGGAGATATCTTCATTGATCTTTGAGAGGGAGGGAGAGAGGGAGAGGGAGAGGGAAACAGGGAAACATTGATCTGCCGCCTGTTGTATGCCCTCCAACTGGGGACAGAACCCACAAACTATGATGTGCCCTGACCAGGAATCAAACCTGCAATCTTTTGGTGTGTGGGACAGCGCTCCAACCAACTGAGCCACGCTGGTCAGGGCCAAGGTAAGAACTTTTTATGACACTTTTCACTGGATTCCTGATCTTTAAGAAAACCCCTGAAAAGTGTCCTTTAGCAATGAACTGAATTGGTCTTGCAGTCTTCTTTCATCTTCTTTTTTCCCTTTTCCGGCATCTGTTTTCATTTCTGGGATGGTTGGTAGGTTTTATCTCTTGTGCTCAGTTCCGGACGATTTGTGGTATCTGGTGGTCCCTGTTGTGAGGTATTTTAGTTGTGAAGCCTGCTTCTGCCTAAGCAGAGTGGAGAGAGTTGCAAGTCCGTTACTGCTGCCTGTTGGTGTAGAAGTAGGGAATACTGAAAAGTGAATGGCAGTGGTAGCATCCGTTTTGGGGACGCTACTACTGCCCATGTCCGGGTTGGAGCTTTTTTTAGCCATTGTGCTGGACTCTTGGACTCTCGGACTCTTTAGTTTTGAAGATTTGTTTGTGTTAATTCTGCTAATACTTCTTAGGTAAAATTTTTCTCCCTTCCATTTTTGTGGTTGTAATTCCTGTTAGTTGGATGTTGGACGTTTTGGATGGTCTTCTATGTCTCAAACCTTTTCTTTCATACTTTATGGTAACTTTTTCTTTTCATTCTGGGTTCTTGGATTTTAATTCCAAATCTTTTTTTTTTAAATTTTTAAATATATTTTATTGATTATGCTATTACAGTTGTCCCATTTTCCCCCCTTTGTTCCCTTCTGCCCTGCACACCCCCTCCCACCCACATTTCCCTCCCCCTACTTAGTTCTTGTCCATGGGTCATATGTACAAGTTCTTTGGCTTTTACGTTTCCTATACTATTCTTAACCTCCCCGTCTATCTTCTACCTATCATTTATGCTTCTTATTCCCTGTACCTTTTCCCCCTCTCCCTACCCACTCCCTTGATGATAACCCTCCATGTGATCTCCATTTCTGTGATTCTGTGCCTGTTTTAGTTGTTTGCTTTGTTTTTGTTTTAGGTTCGGTTGTTAGTAACTGTGAGTTTGTTGTCATTTTACTGTTCCTATTTTTTGTCCTCTTTTTCTTAGATAAGTCCCTTTAACATTTCATATAATAAGGGCTTGGTGATGATGAACTCCTTTAACTCGACCTTATCTGGGAAGCACTTTATCTGCCCTTCCATTCTAATGATAGCTTTGCTGGATAGAGTAATCTTGGATGTAGGTCCTTGCCTTTCATGACTTGGAATACTTCTTTCCAGCCCCTTCTTGCCTGCAAGGTATCTTTTGAGAAATCAGCTGACAGTCTTATGGACACTCCTTTGTAAGTGACTGTCTCCTTTTCTCTTGCTGCTTTTAAGATTCTCTCCTTCTCTTTAATCTTAGGTAACGTAATTATGATGTGCTTTGGTGTGTTCCTCCTTGAGTCCAACTTCTTTGGGACTCTCTGGGCTTCCCGGACTCCCTGGAAATCTCTTTCCTTTGCCAGATTGGCAAAGTTCTCCTTCATTATTTGTTCAAATAAGTTTTCCATTTTTTTCTCTTTCTCTTCTCCTTCTGGTACTCCTATGATTTGGATGTTGGAACGTTTCAAGACATCCTGGAGGTTTCTAAGCCTCTCCTAATTTTTTTGAATTCCTGTTTCTTCATTCTGTTCTGGTTGAATGTTTCTTTCCTTCTGGTCCACACCATTGATTTGAGTCCTGGTTTCCTTCCCATCACTGTTGGTTCCCTGTATATTTTCCTTTGTTTCACGTAGCATAGCCTTCATTTGTTCATCTAATTTGCAACCAATTTCAACCAATTCTGTGAGCATCCTGATTACCAGTGTTTTGAACTCTGCATCTGATAGGTTGGCTGTTTCTTCGTTGCTTAGTTGTATTTTTTCTGGAGCTTTCATTTGGGCCATTTTTTTTTGACTTGGTATGCCTGTTATGTAGTAAGGGGTGGAGCCTTAGGATTTTACCAGGGTGGGGCAACCACATCGCTGTGTTGTGATGCTGTATGTGGGGGAGGGGTTCTGAGAGGGAACCGTGCTGCTTACTCAGTTCTCTGCCAGTTTTCAGTCACTTCCCCTGCTACCCACAATCAAATTGGGCCCTTCTGGTGCTGATTTCCGGGTGGGTGGGTGGGCTTGTGTATGTTCTAGGACATGTGGGTCTTTCCAATGAACTCTCCTGTGAGGCTGGGAGTTTCTCCCGCTGCCTCAACCCCCACAGGAGTTTTCAATCAGAGGTTTTGAGGCTTTATTTCCCCTCCCTGGGACCCTGGGTTGCGTGGTCTGTCTTCCTCCCCAGTTGTTCCTCCTGGTTTATCTGTACGTGGGTGTGGGGTTACCCGGTCCACCAGCCGCCACCTCGCCTGGCCTGCTAGCCGCGCCTTGCTCTCCCCAGTCTGCCAGCCACCTTGCCTCGAGTCCTCTCTGCCCCAGGTGCCCATCTCTCCCCCTCCTACCGGTCTGGATGAATGTTTTTTCTTTAACTCCTTGGTTGTCAGACTTCCATACAGTTCAATTTTCTGTCAGTTCTGGTTGTTTTTGTTTTTAAATTTGTTGTTGTCCTTCTTTTGGTTGTGCGAGGAGGCATAGTGTGTCTACCTATGCCTCCATCTTGGCCGGAAGTCTAATTCCAAATCTTTTTTGAATGTTTTGTGTCAAGTATTATTTTTTAATTATGAAAATGTCATTTTGCTCAATTTTTATAACATTTTGTTAATAATTTAGCAATATATTTTAATGAACTCCATTTCTGTTTCCTTAGTTATCAGCTTTCTCAGTTTTTCTGCTGCTGGTATTTCTCTTTCCTGTTGCTTGTTCTCATCATGTTCTTGATGACCCATGGTTTTCTCTTCACATTTAGGACAAAATGATGGGGTAGCTGGCGTGGATTTTCTCTGTTACTCTGTGAACAGATTTGTTTTCTATAATTGTAAATTCTCACTAGATGCTCTGTGCGGGGTGGGTCGGGGAATGCCATGTGACTTCTTGGTCCCACATCTCCCTCTATCACCTCATTTTTCAAAGTACAACTCCTTGCTTGTACAACTCCCTGTGCCTATGATTTCCAGTTTCTCTACTCCTGTTTTTGTTACACCACTTGTTAGGCTTGCATGCTCTGACATGCTCCCAGTGACTTCCATTTTGCTAATTAATTCATAGTCTTTATCTTACTTGACCTATTATTAGCTGCATGACCACTCCTTTCCTGAAATACTTTCTCCCCTTAAGTTTCAGGTCATTGTTCTCTAGGTTCTCCTACTTTGCTGAGGCTAGTCTTACTATTACTTGCTGATTTCTCCCATCTTCTTGACCTCTAAAGATAGTGTCTCAGGGTACAGCCCTTGAGACTTTTTATCTGTCTGCATTTACTATACTCTCTAAGGGATCTTGTTATCTAGAGCTTCAAATTCTATTCGATAGAATTTGGCAAACTTTTTCTAGAAAGGGCTAGATTTTTAAAATTTCATATGTGTGTCTTAGCAGCCAGAGCTGTTGCAGAACAGTCAGTGGGGTCCTCATGCTTGCTGCCTGTAGGCAGGACTCGAGTCGGAAGTCTGGCAGAAAAGGAAAGGGCCTGTTTATTTCAAGGCTGCACAGTTTTGGAACACTGGCAGGTTTCTGCCTCAGAGCCCTGCTCCCTTTAACCCTGATCTGAGGGATACAAACAAATTTTTGTTTTAAGTGTTGTTACATATATCGGGTGCATAGGTTCCAGGTCATGACTAGCTGCATGTTTGTACATGACTAATGTTAAACCATAACGTTTAAGCTGTCAGTTTGGTTATAACATGTGACAGTAGAATATTCCAACCAAACAAAGTCAGGAGTTTACACTGTGGACCAAATGCTAGGTACATATAATGTGGCCAGGAACACCAGGAGATGGCCTGTGGTTACGTTCCACACAGTTTTGAATATTGCAGGGATAAATGCTCAGACCACATGCTGAACAGCAATGTGAAAATAAGGCACAGAATTTTTATTAGAAATCTATTAATGCAGTTAGTGTCGGAACAACTAAAAAGGCATTCAGAAATCTCCCAGGTGTGCATGAGCCTTTACACCTGAAACTTCATCAGTTTCAAACACAGCTTGAAGGAAGTTCTAGTGATGACCTAGATAAGGCTGCCTTGACAAACAGAAAAAGAAAAAGATGTGTTACATGCTATGCATCCAAAATGAGTCGCTTATCAAAATATTTTTGCAAGTGTTGTGAAAAGTATTTATGCCTTGAACATAGCAATAGTGTTTGCAATGACTCTTACAAACATTTTGCAAAGCCAACTATTGAAGATTCTGATTAATTAATGTTAAAGCCTTTTTTATGGTTGTGTTTTTTGGCAACATCCATCTTTCTGTTATTTGAGAAGAAAAATTTTTATTCTTTGTGCTTTTATATTTCTTTGTTTAATAGTTTTAGATTGTAACTGAAAATAAATAAAAAATCATGTATTTTATTGTATAATAAATGCAGATTTGCAGTGTTTTTAATTTTTTTTCCGCATTTCAGCACATACTAGTGATGAATGTATCTCTCAGAGACACGTGACCTACACTTTAATTTTTCTAACCGTGACCTCCACAGGGTTAAAACACCCAAGGACTAACAATCCTGCCACCCTCTGCTAGACCACACCAGTTCAAGGAAGTACCTGGAACCCCCTCTCCCATTCCTAAAAGTACCATCCTTTGGGAAACACAGGTGTCTGCAGCATGATCATTCAGGCTGCTTAGCTGGTTCCTGGTCACAGTTCAGCTCCAGGTGACTCTCGTGAGTCTGTGTGTGCTTGCCCGAGTCCTGCACAGCGCCGTCAGCTGTGCCTTTGCTTTGGGTGCAGGAGGGGTGCCCGGTCCACTGGTCTCAGACACTTGGACCTGCTGCGGCTGACGGGGCTCACCAGGGGAGGGGAAAGGCCAGATTTCCTGGGGCATTGAATTTTAAAGACTCAGCCCAGAAATCAATGTATGACTGAGCGCCTGGCTTTTTCATCAGTGTGCACTAGTGTCCGCCATATTTGTCAGCTCCTGAGTTCTTTGACCCTTTTCTGGCCATCATTTTGTGGAAGGGGGCAGAAGTTTCCCAGCTGCACACAGGGATGCGGTGTCTGTTTGCCCCGAGTGTGGCATCACCTGGTTAGGCATGTGTTGTGACCTTCTCTGCTCACTTAGTTCTGTTGCTTTGTTTACAGTTGCCAGAGGCGTGTCTTATGCAGATGCTATTTCAGTCTGCTGTCTTTGGTGCTTCCTACAAGCCCCTCCCTTCTGGAGGGAAGTATTGGCTCTTGCGGGTTTCTGCCCTGCTCCCCAGTGATCTGGCCAGACCCCCCTGTTACAATATGGCCTTTACTGCAGCTGCTCAACTCCACTGACACAGTGTGGAAGTGGCCATAGACCAGGGGTGTCAAACTCTTTTCACTGGGGTCACATCAGCGTTGCAGTGGCCTGCAAAGAGCTGAATGTAATTTTAGGACTGCATAAATATAACTACTCCTTAACAGTTAAGTGAGAGCTCGGTGCTGCCAGGTAGAAACAAGGTGCTGGGCCAGATAAAACAAGGTGGAGGGCTGGATTCCGCTTGCGGGCCTTGGGTTTGCCACCTGTGCCGTAGACAGTATGTCAGTAAGTGGACATGACTGTATTCCAGTGACCTTTACTTAGACAGACAAATCGAGGGCTGGATTTGGCCTGTGAGCCTTTGTTTGCCAACCCCTGTATTAGATGATGGCCTCTAAATTTATGTTTTTAATCCGAATCACTCCTCAACTCTAGAATCTTATATCCAATGGCCTGTCTTAGATCTTCATGTGGATATCTGGTAGACATCTCAAAATTAATATGCTCAAAACTGAACTCTGATTTTCTGCTCAAACCCATTCCACTTATGTTCGTTCTCATTTTAGTAAATGGCAACTTCATTCTTCCAGTTGCCTAGTTCAAAAAAACCCCTTTGACTTCTTTTCTTTGACTCCCCATATCCAGTCTGTCAGCAAACACTGTTTTTTTCTACATACAAAACAGACCCAGATTCCAGCCACTTACCACCACGCTCACTACCATACCCTGGTCCAAGCTGCCCTCCTGTTTGTCTGATATACTCCAGTAATCTCACCATTGGTCTTCATTCAGCCCTGCCCCACCCTGTCTGCAATTTCAGTGTATTCCCAACTCAGCAAAGCCTTGTAGAGGTTTCACTGTGTAGGCATGGTTGATTAAATCATTGGCCATTGATGCTTGAACCCACTGAGAGAAAGGATACTCAAGGTTCTAAACCTGTAATCACCTGGTTGGTTTTCTGGCAACCAGCCCTATCCAGAAGCTACCTGGGGCTCATCCCTCCTGGAGTCATTTTATTAGCATATCAAAGACAGTACTTTCTGAGGGTTCAGGATTCCAAGAATTGGAGACAAAGGCCAAATATTTATTCTTTGTTATACACCCCTGTCCTGGCCCTCTCTGTGTAAAATAACTCTTCCTCATGTCTTCAGTGTTGTATTTTCCCCTTATCCTGCTTTATGTTCCCCCATAGCACTGTTTACCATCTAATGTACTGTTTATTTTCTCATTTCTAGGTTATTTTCTCTTTGTCAGAATATAAGCTCCTTGAGGGCAGGGACTGTGTGTTCTTGTTCACTGTTGTGTATTAGTACCCAGAGCTCAGACTGCCATAGGAGATGCCCAGTAAGTGAATACGTGCTTGGCAGGCTTTGCTAAGCATGAAAGAGGAGAGCGTTTTCCTGGGGTGCCAACGTCTGGGGTGAAGTTTCAGCTTTCCACAGACACTTGGTCCATTTTGTGTGAGATCTAGAGGGTGTTGCTTAAGCTCCATGCACACTTGTGTGCTTGGCTCTTCTCTGCCCCTGGTGCCCTCCCTTCTCTGCGGTAGTGAACTCTCCCCTCGGACCTTCTTCTGCCTGTCATCTTGCCTGTTTGCCTTTTATCTTCCAGAAATGTATTCACATTTCTCGTACTTTCCGTTCTCTTCTCTCTTCAGGATTTTTTACATGCCTCTGTGTCTCTTCTAGAGGGGCAAGGCAGCTGGAATGTCTAAAAGCCAATTTAGATTTGCTCCCATATATACTTTGAGAAAAATGTTGAATGATTGATCTCTATAAAGATGCTTGAGAAAATGGTAAAAGTGTGAATAGTATTTGTGTGTATGTGTTTTTAAAAACTCTTTTATTTATTTTTAGAGAGGGAAAGGGAGGGAGAAAGAGGGAGGGAAACATTGATCAGTTGTCTCTTGTATGTGCCTTGACCAGGGACTGAATCTGCAACCTAGGCATGTGCCCTCCCTGGGAATTGAACTGGCAACCTGTCACTTTGTGGGATGACTCCCAGCCAACTGAGCCGCACAGGTCTGGGCAGTATTTGTGTTTCTGATGACAAGTGTCAGTCGGTGGAAAATGTTTCCATGAGAAATGCCTCATTCCCTTGCCAACAGGTGTAAAATAAGACAGCATTTTGCTTATTTAGCTCATTGAATATTGTGATTTTTTTTTCTTATTAGAAATTTGCAACAGTTCTTGCCGAAGCTGTTACTTCCCTAGATCTGCCTGTGGCAATTATTAATCTGAAAGACTATGATCCAGATGATAATCTAGTAGAAGAGGTTGGTAATTGTCTTATTTTCTCTTTAATCTAAATTCACATTTCATTGACCTCCTGTGTTCTAGGATAAATAGAATCTTCAGAATAAGTTTTATTTTCATGCTAAGAGGTTTCAGTTGGTTCAGTTTGCAGTGGCTGTCAGAGGTGTTGAATATGTGGTGTGGTACACAGAGCATCGATGGTGCCCAGCCTGTCCCTTTGGTGTGTTAGACTCCTGGGGTGGGCCGAAAGGTGGGGAAGCCGAGTGGTTTGAAGCTCCCAACACCCTCCTGCTTCGAATCACACAACCAAAGGAGGGTTGTTATTGATGGCAGTGTGCCGTGCGTGTGAACCATGTGTAAGCCCACTGAAGGGTCGGGAGCCACTTGGGTAGCAGAAGAAGTATGGGTTTGGGAGTTAGAGAAATCTCTTATTAGTTGTGTGACCTTCCTATATCAGTTAATGTCTATGAGAGTTTAATTTCTTGATCTGAGAAGTGCCCCTCCACTTCCTCTAGTTCTACCCATTTAGGGAAGTTGACTTTCCAGTAGTTATTCTCGAAGTGTGGCCCTTGAACCAGCAGTATCAGCATCTCCTGGGGACTTGTTAGAAATGTAGATTCTTAGGTCCTAGCCCAGCCCCCCTGACCCAGAGTCTGGATGCGTTTTAACAAGTGCCCCAGGTGATTCTGAAGCAGCTGGAGTTGGAGAAGCACTTAGAGTGTGAATAGACAAACCTTTTCTGTAAAGAGCCAGATAGTAAATATATTCAGCTTTGTGGGCCATGCAGCCACAGTTCTGCCTTTGAGGCACAAAACAGCCTTAGACAGTATGTAAACGAGTGAGTGTGGGTGTGTTCCAGTAAAACTTTATTGACAAAAACAGGTAGGAGGCTGGATTGGGCCTGTAGGCTGTAGTTTGCCAGCCCCTTCTTAGTGTATAAACTTCTAACTGTCCATCTTTTTCTCCCCCAAGAAAACACTGGACTGCAAATGAGTGAGCTTGGATGTGCTCTAAATTATTTGTGAAAAATTATTAGTAAATTTTGATACTTAACAATCAGCAAGGGATTACTTACAACTTACCTCCTGACTTGGGACTGTTAAAAAATACATCCAGGCAGGTGAAATACTATGACTAACAGACTAAAGATGTATTTTGTTTCCCCTGGGAAGTGGTAGTGCTAAGTTGTAACTTTATGTTTTAAAAGTTTGATTGCTTTCATTTTTGAGGTAATTTTTAGAGATCTTTCTGTATTTTTTTCCTGACTAACTAGCATTTTGTTTCCAGTATGACAAATTGGAGATGATAGGAATTGGTAGTCTGAGAAACGGAACGGAGTAGGTGGTGAAGGGCGGAGTAGGTGGTGAAGGGCGCTGGCAGGTGTATCGGCCAGGGACTGGGTGTTCTCCTTTGTGCAGGGGGTCCTTGCTGTGTTTTCCTTCAGGTTCGAAAAAGATGAGTGTTTATGAAAGCACCCTCGGTCCTTAGAAATTAGTGTAATAGGAATGTCAGCACTAAAAACAGTTTTCTTTTTGAATGTTTTTCTGAAATAATCACTTTCTTGGTTAGGTTGCTAGCAAACATGTTTGTGCCTTCCTGGTTGCTACGTATACTGATGGCCGGCCTGCCGAGAGCGCAGAGTGGTTCTGCACGTGGTTAGAGGACGCGTCCAGCGACTTCCGATTTGGCAAAACTTACCTGAAGGGTGTGAGATATGCGGTGTTTGGCCTTGGAAATTCTGTCTATGCGGGCCACTTCAACAAGGTAAGTACAAGGTAGATGTATGTTGAATTGTATGGATAAATTATCTTAATAATAAATTAACACACATACGTAGACGTATATATGTGTATGTGAAATAATTGATAACCTTTGGTACTTAATAGTAAACTTACTGTGTTATTCTTTATAGCTGGGAACTGCTCCACATATATATCCAATCTTGGTGTATAGTAGGCCATCAGTAAATTTTTATTGAATAAAATAAATGAATATGCCTCCTATTGTCTAGTGTCTTCGGGACCTGGATTCATAGGCTTTGAGTTCAGCCTTCTGTCTCCAGGCAGGCCCTGTGGGTGGAAAATCACTGATTCTTTGGACCTTCTCAGCTGCCTGGTCTGTTGTTGAATAATCTTTATCACCCAAGCTAACTCTTGATACAGTTGAACTCGTCATCTTTTAATCATTAATTTTTAAAGGGCAACAGAAGAAAAATAATCACTGCCCTTTTATGTCATGTAATAAAACATTTATGGTTTCCCTAGATTTTTTTTTTCTGAATCAAATTAACTTGGCTGTTTTTCTTTTGCATTCTATTCTCTATGCTTTAAAAAATAAAAATTTGGAGACTTCTCAGTTCCTTGGTAGTTTCTAAAAAGGTACTAGAACTTTTGCTTGTGTAACTTTCCCCAGATGTGGGCCCAGCCTTGCTCACCTGTCTTTGGTAGAATGTGAGGAAAGGTGAAGGTGGAGATCTTTCTGTAAACTTGCTTTCATTCACTTGTTACATCAAGAGGTATGTTCCCCCCCCTCCCCCATATTTTCAAAGGCATTAGACAAAGACTGGTAAAACTCCGATATGTAAATACTTAGTTTAATGCCTTGCCACTCAGGAAGTCTGTTGAGCTTTTTAACTCTTAACTGTGCATGAAAACCTCTGCTCCTCAGCTTCATGATTTCATATTGCAATACAATAACTTTCTGAGTTTATGAAACTATGAGTCTTGCCCAGTGGACTCCATGTTCACTTTGTTAGTAAATGGGCTTTGGCCCCAGAGGCTTTGCTATATTTTGTTTTGCTAATGAGTTATTTTATTCTGACATATTTTGAATAGTGGTTTTCAAATTCTTTTTAAGGCATCTAATCCTTAGTTTAATAAGACAGTTTGCCTGTTTCTGTGTTCAAAAACCTTTTGCAGAATCTCATCGTGATCTGTCCACTGCAGCCCTTGTGGGTTGTGGCTGGGACCGTGGGGCTGGAAGCCCTTTTGGCTAAGCAGTTCCCTCCTCCGAGCAGCTACAGGGGTCCCACAGGGGTCCCACAGGGACCTCAGGCTTTCACAGAGCAGTCTACAAACCTGGATTTAGGTTGTGTTTCTAGCTCGTTTATCTCTGTCTCGCAGGTTGGCAAGAATGTTGATAAGTGGCTGTGGATGCTTGGTGCTCACCGTTTGATGACTCGAGGGGAAGGTGACTGCAATGTGGTTAAAAGCAAACATGGCAGCATTGAAGCCGACTTCAGAGCCTGGAAGACCAAGTTTGTCGCCCAGCTTCAGGCACTTCTCAAAGGAGAGAAGAAATCCTGTGATGGCAATTGCAAGAAAGGCAAATGCGAGTCTAATCAGCGTGGCTCAGAGGAGGTGGAGCCAGGGTCTCATACCCAGGACGGACTGTATCAGAGAGACACCGAGGTGTGTAGCCTGTGTGCCCATGTCTCTCTGCTGGCCTCTTGTGTGTGGAGATGCTGTGCCTTGCCTCTGCCCCGAGCAACTATTTCATTGGCTTCTGGTGAGAAGGAAGATCTGAAACTCATGGAGGGGGGTGTGTTAGAGAGGGCAGCCTTAGGAGTTAGGCCATGTGGTGCTGGATGCTCTCCTGTGTCTCTTCTGTGATCGTCGCGTTGCTAGAGTCACATAGATTTCTACCACAGTTTGCAGGTTAGGAGACAGAGGCCTGGAGACGATAAATGTGTCTCGGGCTGAGCTCATAATCTCTTTTTTTTAAATCACAAAACCAGTAGTCCTCCTGGCCTCTCTTATTTAATGACTATTAATCACTCTAACTTAAAGGCCACAAGTCATCCTAGGTTCATTTCTTTCATCCCTCACATTCTGAACATTTCTCTTCTTTCCTCAGATGTCCCAGAGTTCCGCTGAAGCCCTTGTTATCAGGCTGTATCACAGCTGTGTGCCTTGGCCACCCGGTCACTTGTTTCAGTCAGGAACAACTTTACATTTCTGGCTCTCCCCCCTATTCCTGTCATCAGCCTTGTGGCTCAGTCATCCGTGTTGATGTTTTGTCTAATGCCCTGGCCTGCCAGTTCCCTGGCCTGTAAACCTCCAGTAGGCCATTGCATTCTCTGCCCGTGGCCTCTCACTTCCTTGGTCACCTCTGAAATTTCATGTTCTTGTGACCCAGACTCTGACCTCCTCCTGGTGCTTCTACTTGAAAGTTCTCTTGATCCTGTACCTTTGTCATTGGATAGTGAAAGCTGCTCATTTCATTTTCGTCCTCACCTGGTTTAGATTTTATACTCATTCTTTTATAAACATCTTCAATTGCCTTGCCTTCCACTCCATCTTATAGCCCAATTGGCTGAACACCAGGCCAGGTTGAAACCTGCCATTTGCCTTCTCCATTGCTGGCTGCTTGCTGTTTGACCACAGATCCAAGTATGAATTCAGGACTTCCCAACAGTCTCCGACGTTCTCTTATAAGTTCCCTTTCTCACTCTCCAAGGTGACTCTTTAATACTCTCTTTCTCCAGCTCTCATGTGAAGCCATCTGGGAAGAATTCTCTTATATTCCCTGCCCCATCTGCAACCCTTCGCGTCTTTTCTGCCCCAGGGGACAAGTGTCTGGTTCTGTCGAAGACCACTTTCTGTGCCTGCTCTGGGAACAAGGACTTTGGTCCCCTCGTTTACTGCACCGCTCACTGCTGCCTTGTTAGTTTTTCTTCCCTACCAGACGGTTCCCAGGAATGTATCAGCATGCTCCGGAATCACCTGTGTTTAAACAACACACAAAGCAGGTAGAAACCAAGTCTTTCCTCTGTTCTGTCTTTCAGCTGCTGTTTCATTTTCTCTTCTTTTCTAGCCAGTGTTTTTGCTGGTATTTGCTTATTTTTCTCTCCGATTAGCTTTTGATATTTAAAAAAAACTTAATAATACTGAGGTAAAATTCATATAACAAAGTAACATTTTAAAGCACATAGTCCAGTCTTATTTAAAACATTCACGATTTTGTGCAGCCATTACCTATGTCAAGTTCCAGTTCCTTCTCGTCGCCTCAGAGGAGAGCTGTGTGCATCACTCTCCCCTCTCCGCTAGCCCCGACAGCCCCCAGTTTGCCTTCCGTCTCCGTGGCTGTGCTCATTCAGGGTATTTCACACAGGTGGAATCGTGTGATATGTGACCTGTTTTTGTCTGGCCTCCTTTAGCATCATGTTTTGGAGAAGTCCTCCATGTCATCCATGTATCGGTACTTTATCCCTTTTTATGGCTGAATAATATTCCACGGTGTGGATATATCACGTTTTGTTGGTCCTTTTGTATGTTGATGGACATTTTAGTTATTTCTGCCTTTTGGCTGCTGTGACATTCATGTACTAGTATTTGAATAACTTTTCAGTTCTTTCGTGTGCGCACCTAGGAGTGGGGTTGCTGGGCTGTGTGGTGGTTCTGTTCAGCTTTTTGAGGAACCACCAGTTTTCTGCAGTGGCTGCACCGTTTTTCATTTCCAGCAGAAATGCACAACAAGGCTTTAAATTTTTTCGTTTCCTTGCCCAAACTGCTTATTTTCTGGTTTTTGTTTTTTTTAATTATAGTCATCCTAGTGAGTATGAAGTAGTGTCTCCTTGTGGTTATTTTTTTTGCATTTACCTCTAATGACTACTGATGTTGAACATCTGCCTTTTTGTGTGTTTATTGCCAGTTGTATATCTTCTTTGGAGAAATGTCTATTCAAGTTCTTTGCCATTTTTAATTGGGTTCTTTGTCTTTTGGCTGTTAACTGCTAAGAGTTCTTTATTACATTTTAGATAGTAGACTTTTATCAGATATATAATTTTCCCCAATATAGGCTTTCTTTTCACTTTTTTATCATGTCCTTTGATGCACTAAAGTTTTAAATTTCTATGAAGTCCAATCTATCTGTTTTCTTTTGTTGCTCATGTTGTTGGGATAATGAAGGTAAATTCATTGCTAAATGCAAGGTGATGAAGATTTAATCCTGTGTTTTCTTCTAAGAATTTTATAGATTTCGTTCTTATATTTAGGTCTTTGATCCATTGTAAGTTAGTTTTGTGTGTGGTGTGAGGTAAGGGTCCAGTTTTACCCTTTGACATGTGTGTGTCCAGTTGTCCCAGAGCTGTTTGTCGAAGGGACTGTTCTTTTCCCGTTGAATGTACTCAGCACCATTGTGAAAAGTCCACTGTCCATAGATGTGTGGATTTTCTGGACTCTAAATTCTGTTTCAGTGATCTATTAGTCTATCCTTGTGCCAGTACCACACTGCAGATTTGTAGTTAAATTTTAAAATCAGGAGTTCTCCCAGCTTTGTTCTTTTCTGGTATTGTTTTGGTTATTTGGAGTCCCTTATAATTCCCTGTGAATTTGAGGAGTGGATTTTCCATTTCTGCAAAACACGTCATTGGGATTTTGATAGGGCTTGCAGAGTCTATGAATCACTTTGGATAATACTGTCATCTGAGCAATATAAAGTCTTCCAATCCATGAACATAGGATGTCTTTCCTTTTATTTAGGTGTTCTTGAATTTTATCAATATTTTGAGTTTTTAGTGTCAAAGTATTTCACCTCTTTGGTTAAATTTTTTCTTAGGTATTTTTTTACATGGAATATACTTTGGATGATCTTTCTTTTAAAATTTGTTGAGACTTAGTTGGGGCCTAACATATAGCCTGTCCTGGAGTGTATTCCATATGTACTTGAGAAGAATGTATAGTCTGTTTTTGGGTGCGATGTTCTGAATAAGTCAGTCAACTTAATGGGATTATAGTGTTGTCGAAGTCCTGTGTTTTCTTATTGATCCATCCAATTGTTTATTGAAAGTGAGATATTGAAGTTTCCAACTATTAATGTAGAACTGTCTTTTTCTTTCTTCAGTTCTATCATTTTTTTTGCTTCATATGTTGTTGGCCCTGTTAGGTGCACACATGTTTATAATTGTTAAATCTCCTTGATATGTTAATGTCCTTTGTCTCTTGTAACAATTTTGACTTAAAGTCTCTTTTGTCTGATATTAGTGCAGTTATGCCTGTTCTCTTGGTTGCTGTCTGCATGGAGTAGCCTTTTCTGTTTTTTTGTCTGTTAAGTCTTGTAGGTAGCATAGAGTTGGTTCCTGTTTTTCTTTTTTTAAAAAAAATTCATTTTACCTGTCTCTGTCTTTTTATTGGAGAGGTTAACCCATTTTTATTTAAAATTACTGATAAGGGCATACTTTTGTTATTTCATGACAAAAATAAATCTTACATCTTTTCCTCAATTTCTTCATTACTCCTACCTTTTGTGTTTTATTGATTTTCTTTCTCTGGCATACCATTTTGATTCCTTTCTCATTTCTGTTTCTGTACATTTTAAAGTTATTTTTTGGTATAGTCATTTCTTGGTATCTGCAGGGGATTGGTTCCAGGACCTTCTGCAAAAACCAAAATTCTGTGAATACTGAAGTCTGTTATATAAAATGGTGTAGTATTTTCATGTAACCTATGCACATCCTCATATATACTTTAAATCATCTCTAGATTGCTTATAATACCTAATACAATGTAAGTTGTCTATAAATAGTTTACATATTATTTAGAGAATAATGACAAGAAAATAAAGTCTGTACATATTTAGTACAGATGAACTACAGTGGTTCACCTAACTACATGTGGTAGTTAGCCCTACAGTGGTAGGCCTAACTACATGTCAGCAACAATGTAACATTTTTTTTCAAATATTTTTGATCCATGGATGTGGAACCTCTAGATGCAGAGGACTGTTGCTACCCTAGGGATTGCCATTAACCTCTTTGACTTACAACTCTCTGTTTGAATTAGTACCACCTTAGTATATAAAAACTGCGCCTATTCAGCTGACTCTTTCCCTCTACGTCATTGTTACCAATTACAACTTTATATATTGCGTGGTCATGAGCATGGATTTATAGTTAATTGTTTTATGTACTTGTCTTTGAAGTCGTCCAGATAAAAAGAGAAGTTACAAACCCCAAATGCAGTAATACTGGTTTTTGAATTTACCTATGTGGGTACCTCTGCTGCTGATCCTTCTTCATGTAGCCCTGAGTCACTCTCAGGTGTTCATTTCTCTCATGCAGGTCTTCTGTGAATGACCCCCTTCAGTTTCTCTTTATCTGAAAATGTCGCCATTTTCCTTTCAATTTGGAAGGATGGATTTGCTGGATATAGAATCCTTGGTTTACAGGTTTCTTTTTCCTCTTTCAGTGGTTTCAATATGCCATTCTACTGCCTTCTGGCCTCTGAAGTTCCTGATGAGAACTTGGCTGTTAACCTTATCTTTTCTGAGGCCCCCCTGTATGTCAAGAGTTGCTTCTCTCTTGCAGCTTTCCAGATTCTTCTCTCTTTCTTATTGTCTTGACAGTTTGATTGTGATACGTCTCAGTTTGGTTCTCTGAGTTTATCTTGCTTCAAGTTTCTTGAAGTTCTTGAATGTGTCGATTCATATATTTTTATCAAATTTGGGAAGTGTTTAGTCAGTATTTCTTCAAATATTATTTCTGCTCTTTCTCTTCTCTCCTTCTGAGACTCTCCTTTTGTATTTGTTGGTGTATTTGAAGGTGTGCTGTATGTAAGTCCTTTAGGCTCCGTCTGTTTTTCAGACTGGCTGATTTCAACTGATCTGTCCTCATGTTTGCTAATTGTTTTGCTGCTGCAATCTGCTATTGAAACCCTCTCGTGAAAATTTCAGTTTAGTTATTTATTATACTTTTCAGCTCAAGAACTTGTTTCCTTTTTATAATTTGTATCTCTGTGTTGATATTCCCTATTTGTTGAGACATCTTTCTACTGGTGACTTTCAGCTCTTTCTCCGTGGTTTTCTTTAACTCTTTGAGCATATCTGAGACAGTCAACTTAAGGTCTTTACTAGTAAGTCCTATGTGTATGTTTCCTCGGGACAGTTTCTGTTAATTTCTCCTGTGAGTAGGCCACACGTTTTGTTTTTTTTGCATGGTTCATAATGTCTTTTTTTGAAAACTGCACACTTTTAATCTCATAATGTATTGACTCGGAAAATCAGATTTTTCCCCCTCTTCAGAGTTTATTTTTAGAGTTTGCTGTGAGTTGTGATTGTTCGTTTAGTGAGTTTTTAAAACTGTTTTTGTAGATCGTATCTGTTGTCATGTGTGTTTCTGAAGTCTGTTTCTTTAGCTTGTGGTTTATTCAGCTAGGATTTTGACATGCCTTTTAAAAGTTTTCTTAAAATGCTTTTTACGATAGTTTTTCTTTTTCTTATTTCATTGTTTACTTGGTTGTTGTAAACCTATGACTAATTCCCAGAATTCTGACAAAGTTGAATTAGTTGTTTTTTCCTTAATTTTTAGGTGTTTCTGTGGGGGAATAGGCCCTTGGAGTTACCTACTCTTCCATTTTTGCCAATACCACCATTAATTCTTAACATTAAAAAAATTTAAGTTAAAACATTTTTAGAATTAAAAGTAACACCTGCACATGTAAAACCACAAATAGTACTTCTAGGCTTATAATGAAAAATTGTACTTTCTTGCCCCATTCTCTCTAATTCTTATTTTCCTAAGCCAACCACTTTTAATTCTTTTAGCGTTTTCATAAGGCGTTTACCTCTATATTTCTAAATAATAGGTAGTTCCTGCTATTTCTTGATTTTTTTTTTTTAATTTGAAAATTACACATATAGAGTATCAGTCCCCTTTCATTTTCTTGCATAGTTGTATCACACTTTTTGGTCACACCATTATTCATTGTTTCACTGTTGTGATTGTGTATATATTCACATCTATCAATTATATTATTACATTTTCATCCTTATGCATTTATTTCCCTTCGTGCTGTATCTGCTTTGATTTTTCTACAACCACTACTTCATTATAAAACTCTAACGGAATCAAAAATTGTTTCTAATATTGTGTAGTTTTTGTCGATTTCTTGGAGGCTCTCCCGAGTCTCCTGCTCCACGTTTGTAGGTGCGCCCTCCAAGCACTGGTGCGGCGGAAGTCTCTTCCATCCACTGTGGCGCACACCAGCTTCACCAGGTCCCTGGGTGGGGTTCTGGGTTCTCGTATTTCATATCTTCTTCTTTCTTCGTTCACTCTTGTTTTTTTGGAGCACGTTCTCTGAGAAAGGGTGTTTTGGATATGAATTTTCAGATTTGTCATACCTGCATGTCTTTATCCTACCTTCATGGTTGCTTGATGCTTCAGCTGAGTAAAGAATTCTAGGTGGGAGTGACTTTCTTCCAGAAATCGAATGCGTTGATCCATTGGATTTTAGTTAAGTGTTGCTTTTGGGAACCCCAGTTTACTGTGGTTCTGAATTTTTACTATATAATTCTCCACTCCTCCCACCAACCTTCAAACTTCCAAATATAGTCCCTCTAACCATCCATATTTTGCTCAGCTCTTTCCCTCCAATTTTTTGCCTGTCTTTCTTGCTTTCATCTTTTGAACAGGATATTTATTTGTGGTTTACTTCACACCAAGGATGCAGCCTTGTGGGGTACCAGCTTTGAGTTTTCTCTTCCATGTTAGATTCTCCTCCTAGTGTTCCTTGATGTTACCTGCACTGCTGTCAAAACAGGGTCTCCAGAGGTCAGCAGATACTCTTAGCTCCGTTTCTCACTTACCTCTTAAGATTCTATTTGTAGTTTATACCTGTTCTCTTTTGAGTCATTACATTTTTGCCAAACCAGTGGTACATTTAAGATTATGCGTTAAAAATATTACTCAGTTTTTTAAATTTTTCTTCAAGAGAGTTGTTTGATGTAATCCCCCCCTATAGCTGGGAGCAGAGGTCTCAGTTAACTCTCACTCACTCAGTTTGGCTCTCTACTGCACTGATGCTACCCTTTTCTAGGTCCACGGGACTTCACATAGTCAGGCCTCACGGATATTTCTCTATCTTCATATTACTTGACCTCTGAACAGTGCTGGACATTGCTGACTTCTTTGTAGCTGGACTCTCTTCACTGGACTTTCGTGGCGTCATTCTTACGGTTTTCTTGGAATCTTCTCCCTTTATCTAACCTTTACATATTGGAATCGTTCAAGGTTTGGTGCTGGGTTCTGTTCTTTGTTGATACTTCCTTCCTGGACGATCTTGCATAGTTTTATGGGTTTACATACTCTCTAGATGCCAGTTATTTCTAGGTTTTTATTTCTAGCTCTAAGGTCTACCCTTAATTGTGTTCTCATATCCAGGACCTGTTTTATTACAAAATCATAAGCGTGTAATTCTGTAACATAACAATATCACACTCAAGCACACCATATGATATTTTAGGTGAAATGTTCAAATTAAAATGATAAATTATTACACCCATATTATTACCCTACCAACCACACTCAAGCAGGCGTTACTTCTGCTGGACCCTGTATGTAATTGCCTCTTTAACCCTTTCAGTACGAGCGCTCTTTCCGCCGCGACACTCCTGCTGTACGAGGTGCCGCACCGAAAACGCACACATAGCACATGGTCAGTCCTCCTTTGTGTGAAGACTTTCCTAACCTTATATGAGATCTATGCTTAATAAAACAATGCTTTTTTCCAAGTGTTGTTTGTAACTTTAATATTAAGAGATAGTTATATAAAATTCTATCAACTATATAAGTAAAATTTATGAAAATTATATGCAGATGGATGCCAGATATATCTGGTGCTCGTCCACACAGGTTATCAGATGGGCGCCGGATATATCCGGCACTCGTACCGAAAGGGTTAAAATCTCTACATGGATGTTGAGGACATCTCATATCTCACAAATGCAAAACGGAGCTCTTCATTTCCACTCTCCCAGTCTGTTTCTCCCCAAGTCTTTCTCAGCTTAGTAAACACTACTACCAAGAAATCTGAGTCATGCTTGATTTCTTCCTTTTCTTCATTCCTGCATTAATTTCTCACTAAGTCTGGTTGGTTCTTTGTCTAAAAGAGTGGTCAGGAAACTGTTTCTCTAAAGGCCCAGCTTATAAATATTTTCAGCTTTGTGGGGCATGTGGTTTCTGTTGCAATGATCAGTTCTGCCATTCTTTCAAGAACGTGGCCATAGATAACACGTAAATGATGGGCGCCATCCGATTTGACCCCAGGCTGGCTGGATTTGGCCTGTGGGTGTATTTTGCTGACTTCTAGCCAGAAATATTTGATACCCACCCAGTGACCTCAGAACCAGGGAGGGGGTATTAGATGGTTTCCTACTTTGAACATTGTGTTTCTAAAGCATTGATGTTCCAGGAGGAGGAGCCCTGTGAGAGTTCCAGTGGAGAGGAGTCTGGTACCGAGGACCACCAGAGTCTAACTTCTGTTGTTGATGTGGAGGACCTTGGCAAAATTATGACTCACGTGAAGAAAGAAAAGGTACTGTGATTTTGGGAAATAGTAAACTTGGATCCTGCAGTGGGTTAACATCTAGCACTGTGTAGTGGTATGTAGTCCATCTGAGCTCATAATTAGACAGTTTTGTTTATTTGCCTCCTGTCTTGAGAGTTTTATATTTTTTTGCTATTTTTATATGAGCTCTGTGAAAGTCTTCTCTCTCGGCCCTGTGAAGATGAGCTTGTAGTAGGGTCGGCAAAATGTTTTAGGACAAGAACTGAGGAAAGGCTGGATGGCAGGAGGGACTCAATTCATTGTGTAGCTGGAGATGAGAGCGTGTTAAGATGGATTAGTGTTAAGATTTGAAGTGGAACTCTTGTGTAACGTTGCTTCCCTGTCTTCCAGACTGAGTGATGCTGGGCTTCCGGATGATGGCAGCTGGGTGTGTAGGTGTTGAGTTCAGCGTGGGCGGGGGGAGGCCCTGAGAACCCAGGAGATGTTAGATGGAGTCGTCATCGTGTTATTGACTAAATGAGTTAGATGGAGTCGTCATCGTGTTATTGACTAAATGAGTGCGAGAGTGTGCAGTGCGGTCGGAGTTTTGTGCAGACTCCGATAATCTAAAATTGAAGTAACATAATATATACAATTATATAAAAAGGTAAAGCCTCAATTTATTTGTGAGTTTTGGGAAATGAGAATATTCTAAGCTAAAAATATATCAAGCGCATAAGTCTTAGAAACAAAGTAAGTACAACTATGGAAAAGTCCAAGAAAATCAATCGTAAAATTAACACAAACCCAAATGACAAGACTCAGTAAGGGAGCAGGGTATAATAAGGTAGCAGGTCCAAAAACTTTTGTATTTCCAAACAATAACCAGTTGGAAGCTGTCATGGAAGAAAAGATCTCATTTACAGTAGTCACATAAAAAGTAAATAACTATATAGAAAGGCATTTAAAAATCTATGTGAAGAAAACTTTAAAACATTTTTGAAAGATATAACAGTGCCTTGGACAAAGGGAAAGACATCCTTTTCTTTAGCTATGGGGACTCAGCATTGCAAACATATCAGTTCTTTTAGGTTGAAACATAAAATCGATGCAGTCCAGTAAGAATCCCAATGAAGTGTTTTCTGGTGCTAGACTGGTTGATTCACGGGGAAAAATAAACATGCAAGGATAGCTAGGAAAACCTTATGGTAGTAACACTAGTAATGAGAAAGACTAGTTCTATCAGATATTGAATCTTACTACCAGGCATCCATAATTAAAACCGGTACTGGCTTCTGATGAGACAGACAGGCCATTGTACCAGAATGAAATTCTAGGAGTGGACCCAGCCCTATGGCCCAGCTGTATTTGGGAATTTCATATATGATAAAGGTGGCATCTTTTTTCCCTAGTGTGAAAGTATACTTTTAAGGTAAATGATGTTGACAACTGGATAGCTAATTGTGAAAAGATAAAACTGGCTCTGTACTTCATACATACGTCAGAATAAACTCTAATTGGGTCAGAGATCTAAATGTTGAAAAAATATATAAATAAGAGATTTAGATGAATTATTTTATAACTTGGAGAAAGGTTTTCTCTATGATTCAAAATCCAGAAGCAGCCCTGGCTGGTGTGGCTCAGTGAGTTGAGTGGCGGACTGTGAAGCAAAGGTTCGATTCCCAGTCAGGGCACATGCCTGGGTTGCAGTCCAGGTCCCCAGTAGGGGGTGCATGAGAGGCAACCACACATTGATATTTCTTTCCATCTCTTTCTCCTTTCCTTCCCCTCTCTCTAAAAATAAATCAATAAAATCTTTTAAAAAAAAAACCCCAATTCTAGAAGCAATAAAAGGTTGAATTTATCCATGATTTTTATTAAAGATTTACATAGCTATAAGCAAAATCAAAAGACAAGTGATAAAGTGAGGAAAAATATTTGCCCCTTGTAAAAATGGGCTTAAATTTTCTACTACAAAGCACTCTTAAAAATTGAATAATTAAAAGAAAGACCTAGAACCTAATAGAAAAAAATGGCAAAACACATGAATTGGTATCAAAAAAGGTTCTACAAGTAGACTAAACATATGTAAAAAGTGTTCAAATGAAAACTACAGTGACACACATTTCTCACCTGTGAAAACAACAAAAATTAAAAAATTGGGCAACTCACGTAATTGGTGAGGCTGTGGGGAAGTGGGCACTCACACCTTGCTGAAGGCGTCCAGAATGGCATAGCCGGTATGGAGGACTCTTTGGTGGTCTTCACCAGATTCACACACATTTACCCATGATCCAGCAGGCCCAGTTATATGAATTTGCCTTGGAGATAAATCTTCACAAACACAAAACAACACCTGCACAAGATTACGCCTCACAGCATATATAGCAAGCGACTCTTAGATATGGGTTGAAAAAAGCATAATATATCCACAAAATATAATATTGTGCAGCTGTGAAAAATAATAAGGTGTACCCATGTAGATTGATGTGATTTCCAGGTAGTGTTGGATTTGATTTGGAGGCTGATATGAACTTAAGATTTTAAAAAAATATATGTTTATTGTCATGTTGCATTTACAAATTTGTAACGTAAGTACATGTGTATCTAAATGATATTTTGCAGCTGTGTTCGCGGAAAGGACCTGTCATGTTCTGACCCTGACCGACAACCCGGTCAGTTCCATTGACTTGTAGTCCAGTCGGTCTGACACTTAACCACTGGGAGTTAGCATCAGACTCCACAGGTTTAGGGCACAGTTCTGCTCAAGAATGCCCCCACTCCAGAATGCTGGCAAGTCTTGGGGGCCACCTGCACTTCTGATCAACTGGCTATAAATTTGGGGGTTCTCATGACCCCCTGAGGTTCGATAATTTGCTAGAATGACTCAGAATTCACTGAAAGCACTATACTTGTGATTATACTTTTATTATAAGGGATACAAATTAGAAACAACCAAATGGGAAAAAACTCGTAGAGCAATTTCTGGGAGTGGAGGGGTGGGGAAGAGATCCAGAGTTTTTGTGCCCTGTCCTCGTGGAATCTGGGTCCTCTGACCACATCAGTGTGCTCCCCACTAGGAAGCTCTACTGAACGCAGCCAGAATTTTTATTCTGGGGTTTTATCACTTTGGCAGGATTGAACACAATCTCCAGCCAACCTCCCCTCCCTGGAGGTTCAGTGAGCCCAGAGTTGCATTTTGTGGTTGGTCTTTCTGGTGACCCAGCCCCCATTCTAAGGCTCTGTAGAGGCCCCGCACCAGGAGTCGCCTCATTAGCATAACAAAGACACTTCTGTCACCTAGGAAATACTAGGTTTTTTGAAGCTCTTTGCCAGGAACTGGGGGCAAACAACCAGATTATTCTTTATTGTGCTGTAGACCTAGAAACAAAGTACTTAGATCTTGTTTTCTAAATATCAATCCCCACTGATAGGAAGGAACCAGAGCTTCTTGGAGAAATGGCTTGTTTCAGATTTGGGGAAGGGGAAGTAATAGATGGGCCTGCAACATCTTGTTGAACAAGTAGGTCCTCAACGACTGATGGGATATGTCGAACGGACATAGGATCCAGCCTGAAGAGTTTCCCACAGGGCCAATTTGGGACAATTTTAGCTTTAAAAATGAGTGTAATGATTATATAATGAGCACAATGGACTGTATTACATCAAGTTAAAAAACATCAATCCTTGTGCTACACAAACAGAGGGGAAGCACAGGAGAAAGTTTTTGCAGAAAGTTTCCAGATAATAAATATACACGCCATGATAGAATTGTCATATCACCTGTTTGCAATCCCAGTGCAATAATTGATTTAAACAAGGGTTGGGTGAAATGTCTTTGGGAACATTCATTCACATAGTCCTAAAATGTCATCCTTGAAACAACACCACTGAGACTTGCCAAAAAATAAATAAATAGTGGGAAAAAATACCCCATAGATTATTTACTAATTACAAAGGGAAACATGTACCTTTATAAGTGGAGTGATTAGGTGACTCCTACCTCTACCAAAGAATAAATTTAGTATCAGCATTTGCATTAAAACTTGACCTTACGCACCTCCTGATCTGATGTGTAGCAAGATGTATACAATATCATCTACGTAGTGTTGAGTCAGAAATGTTTTAACCCGAATCTTACTATGGGGAGGTCATCAGACAAATCCAGTGTCTGGGACAGCCCGAGGGACAGCTGGCCAGGCTCTTTACAGTCAGTGTCATAAAGAGGAGCAGCAACAGTGAAACGGGGGTGGGGCTGTTCTAAGACTAAAAAAGTCTAACCCAACACATTATGTAAACCTTGACCCTGAATCCAAGAGAAAATGCCATTGTCTGGACATTTGAGGATACTTGAAATGAATTTTTATTAGATAATATTGGACTTAATTTTTTTCTTCATTTTAATAATGGTATAGTTCTGTAGAATCATGTCTTTTTTAGATGAATAATGCAGTATTTTAAGGGTAAAGTGGCATGGTGTTTGCAATATACTTTCAAATGCTTCAGCAAAATATGATTTACACATATACACACACATGTATGATATGTGTGTGTGCACTGATGGGTGGATAGATGGGTAATGATCAAGCAGAAGTGGTGAATCCAGGTGAAGGGAATGTGGGCCTTTATTGCACATTTCAACTTTTCCTGGGGTTTGAAATAAAAAGTGGGAGGGGAGCTACTTTCCCTCATGCCCCCCAAACAAAACAAAAACACTAGTATCAACTGAATGATAAACTTTTAAAGATACTGCCATTTGAGCATAACTTCTATTTTTTGATAGGACTAGTTGGTGAATGAATAATTTTGCATTATGTAAGGTCTTAACTATGTATTCCTTGCAACTAGCATGAGGGCCCTCCAATTTTACTTGGGGTGGCCCCATACTGTAGTAACAAATGGTAATTTAAGGGGATAAATTTAACATTTATTTAATGTTGCCTAGTTAATTTTTTTTTTACTATAAATAAACATACCTATAATAATGAAAATTTAGAAAAGAGGGAAAGGACAAAAACCTACTAGTAATTCTGTCTCCCCAGAAAAATCACTATTAGTATATGGGAATATTTATTTAAATTTTATTTTATGTGCATCTAAATTTCTATTAGAAAAATTGTCATATTCTCACATAGTCTTTATAACCTTATTTGAAAATCTCAGAAAAATATTTTATTTTTTAAAGATTTTATTAATCTATTTTCAGAGAGAGGAAGGGAGGGAGAGAAGGAGAGAGACATCAATGTGTGACCAATTGCCTCTCACATGCCCCCTACTGGGGACCTGGCCCACAACCCACGCATGTACCCTGACTGGGAATGAAACCAGTGACCTTTCAGTTCGCAGGCTGGCGCTCAATCCACTGAGCCACACCAGCCAGGGCTCTCAGAGAAAAGTCTTTTAAAGGTAAGGAATACTGAGGTAGCCTGTGTTACAACAGGGATTACTTTTGGAAGTTACAAAAGCTGCTTTGTTTTGACTTTTCCTGTCCCTTCCAACCTTCACAGGGTGAAAACTGTGGCAGACTCCATGACTTTTCTGATCATTTTTGGTAATAAAGTATTATAGGTACTTCAAAGTACAAAGTCTTAATTTGGCAGTAGAATGTATAGTCCTGTGTAATACTAAGTAATACTAAAAAACTAAATCAAAGTTTCTAATTTAATTTATAAGTGAACTTTTCTCCTATTTATTGTCTACTCTCTGGCCTATCTGCTAGCTTCCATTTTGGATCACTTTAGGAGTTGGAGAGTGGATGGGGGTTGGGCTGGAGAGATAGGAATTGGAAAACTATGACTTGGCACAGCCACAAGAGGACTCTCTCTCCTCATCAGGTGTTTAAAATGGACTCTTCCAGGCAGCCTTTCCATTGCTTTCTTGGAGACATTGTCCATGGCTGTCTCCTGACCTGACCCCTTGCAATAAGCAAGTGTACCCTGAAAAGTATACTTCTCGTGGTTGCTTACTCCTTTTCTGAGCCCTGTATCTCTGGGTTCCCTCTTTTGAGGTCTCTTATCTGTTTTCTTCTCTAGTTGCCATTGGTCAGGATTGAGGATCTCCCCCGCCCCACCCCTGCTCCCGAAGGACCGCTCCTGAGTTCTTTATTCAGGGAAGACAGGCTGGTTCCTACCCAGCAGCAGTGCTTACTTGCTGAAGCAACTACTTAGTTAGTCCTTTTGCTCTCTCGATTGCTGGGCAGGAGTCAGTCACCCATCTGTGATGCACTGAATTGCCAGACTAACATAGCAGCTTCTCTGATGGGCCTTTTTGGAACCTCTCCCCTGGGGCTTGAGGTAAGGGTCAGTCAGGTACCCACCTCCACAGCCTCTCTGCAGTTGAGGCAGCGAGGGGAACTCAAAATACCTTACCAACATTCTCGAAAGAAATCTTTAAGAATCCTTTCTCATTATCTCCATACTCTCTACCCTTTTATATCTTTGATGTGAATGAGGCATTTTTAAAGCTGTTAAACTGGTTCCTAGATGTTTTCTTTGAAAATTTATAACTTGATCTGACCTTTTCTTTGGAATTTAATTTAATGCCCTGCTTCCATATGTTTCAAAAGTTCAAAGAATACAGTCCCCTGTCCCTGTTTTCTTCAGTCTACTTTTCACGGGTAATCACAGTTTCCAGTTTGGCATTAGTCTTCAGGTGCTTTACCGACTTAAAAACACACCCATGTAGATAACTGTTTTCCTTTCTTTTTCCTTTTTGGCTATACAGATGGGATCAGTTTGTACTCTAAGTTTACAGACTGCCTTTTTTAATTTAACATGACAATTCTGTCATATAGCACTACCTAATTAATTTTATTTTTTTTTTTTTATTTTTTATTTTTTTTATTTTTTTTTAATATATTTTATTGATTATACTATTACAGTTGTCCCATCTCCTCCCCCCACCCCCTCCCTGCACACCCCTTACCCCCACACTCCCCCTCTTTAGTTCATGTCCATGGGTCATATATATGAGTTCTTTGGCTTCTACACTTCCTATACTATTCTTAACCTCCCCCTGTCTATCTTCTACCTACCA
>VMDR010011736.1:0-27892 GCA_007922815.1 Macrotus californicus | reverse complement strand
ACAGCACTGGTCCTAGAATTTGGCATCCAATAGACACCTAATAGACAATGTTGAATTAAAAAAAATAATAATAAAATGGGTGGTTTGCCTCTAAATCTAATTGATCTCAACACTTAAAGTGTATACCCTAATCCAATTCATCTACTCTCCTTAAATGACCTAATTACTCTTCTCTTAAAAAAAATTAAGTAACCACTTTAGCTTTAAGATTAAGAAAAATTGTAAATCTCAATATCTGAGACATTTAAGTATATTTCAGCTCAACTTGAAAACATTTAAATTCCTACTATACTTTGCTTTAGAGCCTGCATGAGTCACCTTTGACCATCTGACTACCTGTCTTAACCCAAACACGTTTTCTACCCCCACATGTACCTGTGGCAATTTCTTTTTCATCCTTTGAATGTTATAGTAATTCTTATTCAGTTAAATACCCACAGCTCTTCCTTTGATGTTCTTTCATGGCATTTACCACTTTGTGATGGTTTTTTGTGTATCTTGCTGCTCCCATTATATTCCAGTGCCCATGTGTTGCTCATCTTTATCACTCTACAGCATCTCGACAAAATCACTTGTTATAGCAGAGACTTTATAAAATTAATTAAATTTATTGTAGTTTTTCTAAAGTGGACTGTACTTCTTTAATTATGGGCAAACTTGATCAGCATCGTAGATAATGCAGATCTCAAGCTAGCCTCTGAAGAATGTATAACTATTGGACTGATGAAGGGAGCAAATGAGAGCCCTTCTTCTGGACAACAAGGATGTTTTAACTCAAAGAACAGAAAAGGCACAGCGTTTTCAAGGAAGGTAAAAAGGGTACATTGACCTAAGTAGAGTATAGAGGTTATGTCTTGTTGCTAGTTTTTTGGAAACACAGATAAAAAAGAAAAGCAGAAGTATCTCACCTTACAGATTCTATCTCCACACTCTTGGGTTTTGGACCTATTTATTTTTGTACTGTGAGAAGCCTTTGATTGGAAGCATCAGACTATATTGGGAAGGTGATAAAAGCTTCAACATGCAGTTCTACCAAATAAAACCTTGCAGAAGATGAACAGAGGAAAAGAACCTGGCAGCTATATAATTGAAAGGGAGGGAGGTGAATCAGACATTGTATGTCCTAAGGAATCCCATATAGTGTAAGCAGTTCACTGATCTGTATCAACACATTAATGATTTATGTAGCTTTTAATTTACAACACAGACATATCTAAAATAATCAGGTAGAAGTAGGCATTAAAAATTCACGGCATGGGTCATAAAATGATTAGTTATTCAAGTGACTTCAGATGTGTATTTCATTAAGGAATAATTTTAATTTACTTTTAAACAGTTTATATACAGAGATTTAAGAACTCTTGCAAGACGATTATGCATACTCCAGCTTTTATGTATCCAATATATTTGAGACACTTGCATCTCCTTTTTTGTCCTTGCAAGCAGTATTAATTTGGTTGAGAGCATACGGCCACAAAATATGGCCCAATAATTTAGTAAAAACAACTTTAATTTACAGAAAAAGCTTGTCATTTCTTTCACTATTATTTCTATTACATGCAGTTTGTATGGATTTGGGACTGGAGGGGCTTTCATTCTGCTCTGTGAAATGAAATTATTTAGCCATCCCTAAATTCCTGGTCACTCAAATATGTCACAACTGTCATCAGTTTCATGTAAGGTTATTCTGAGGTTATTCAAAGAAAGCTCAGAAATTATTTCCCCTCACTCATTCATTCATTTGAAGATTAAAAGTTGGCACCAAAGGGTAAAAAATAAAGAAGTTGGCACCAAACGGCCTGCTTAAGGGCTCACAAGTGGATGGAACGCAGGTATGCTGCTCCCCAGCCTAAGACGTTTCACCGCACCTGCAGTTTCGTTAGCTCCATCTTGGCTGTTGAAGCTATTTCTACTGTTTAAGAAGCCAACTTGCTGGTTCACTGACAGTGTTTATTTTCTTCCTCCTTCCTGATCAAATACTGCAGCAATCTGTAAAAACATAACCAGGCTAGGGGCAGTTTAACTTGAAATTAATCTTATCTAGGCTATTAAGCACCCAGTTTCTCTGTTTTTTTGCAGTTCTATCACAATAAACATTTTGAGATGCCGCTCTCAACTCCAAAAACTAACACAATTATATAAAAAGCTTAGCCATTATTAAACTTATCTGGAAAGCAATATTGCTCATCACGTCAGCAGCCTCTCTGTCTTCAGCCTTTTTTATTTTTTTAACTAGTTCTTTATTCACTCCCATGCTCTACCCTGGATCTCCTTAGCTCTTGCCTTCAATGGATGGCTGTCATGTGGAACTTTATTGAGGGCCTTCTGAAGCTCATGATAAATCAAGCTGCATGCATTGACATTGTCAACCTTGTCTACAACCTTCTCAAAGTCAAAGATGTTTGGCAGATTTCTGCTCTTGCCTAGACAAAGTTTTTCCCTATCTCTGTGAAGATGATAAGTCTGGTACCTTGCAAACTGAACAAAGTTTCTATTTTTGACTCAAGTTATAAATGCCAAGTTAAATGATCCAGTGAACATTGACTTAAAATATGTAACTTGTGATACATAAGTTATCCATGCCAGGCTAATGTTCTCTTTCTTTGTCTGTCAACTCCACATATTACATCTACAGTCGCCTGCTTCAGATCCCCATTTTGTCCTTAAAAATTAAGGAGAGAAAATGACAATTTAAACATTGAGTTACACATTAGCACAGCCAGCGATGTGCCAGCTATCCTAAAACCAGACTCAAAGTCTCACAGCAGTTATTGCTCCCTCTCCATTCTTGCCATCTGGATCTCATCATGCCGACTTCAGTGATGACTCTGTGCACAGTTCTAGAACTCTGTTTTAGTGAAAAACATGCGAACACTAACTTTTTAATCATTAACTTTTAAATTAGATGTATTGGGGCAACATGAGTTAATAACATGACGTTACTGATCGGTTACAGAAGTTTATCACACGAATCTCTATGCTATGTGGTGTGCTCACCACCGAAGTCTAGTCCCCTGTCATCACTGTATAATTGATTCCCTTAAAACTCACTTTTGCACAACCTTTTGAAAATGGTCTTTCTTTTTTTTATATAAACTCCAATTGCTTCAGGTCACTTTTGCTCACTTAACATTGATTGTGAGAGATTTTAATGATTCTTTTTCATTAATTTCATTTCAGAGAGATAGTCTTTCATCATCTTTATAGCTTTTCTGTAGCTCCATAATATTCCATTTGATGATGCACCATAAATTATTGCCTCGGCCTACTACTGATGGGCATTGAGTTTGTTTTCAATTGGGAAGGTTATATTTATCTCAAGTCTGGCCCTGTTTCTCACTTCTCTACCTGCTAGAAGCTTCCCTTTGCAAGTGCAAACTCAGCCCAGTTTCTAAGACTTTCTGGAACCTGTACTCTCACCTCCCTTTGTACATCATCTCCTACCTGACACCAAACTAGACCCCTCGCTGTTATCTAAATAGCCGCTTTATCCAACCAAGCATTATACATTTTTATTTTAACTCCTTTGATTACCTATCTTTTGCTTGGCAATCTCCAGATGTGACTGCTTTTTCAAACAATCCCCACTCATTCTTCAAGGCCCAGCTAAAGTTTCATGCCATTCACTCAGTGGATTTTGACACTCCAGCACACTGTGTCATTCTTCAGCCTCTACCTTCTTATTGCCCTGTCATTTCCTTGGTAAGAGGGACCAGGTCTCACCACCCACGTGTTCCTATAGCACTATCCCGAATGCTTCACATTTAGCAGGAGCTCAGAAAATATTTTTAGATTGAAAGAGCATTGAATTGACTTCACCTTCACATTTATTAAAATGATACACATGCTACTTCATGTCATTCACTGCATTTGTGTGTGTGCACTCACACACGACATGTGCACGAGTGTTCACATTCATTGTCCAATTCTAATTTTTAATCTCATCAAGGCATCTGCCAGGCCTTAAACTATTTTATCTTCACTTCTGAGACTACCCCAGTATTCTACACAGGACGATGTTTAACAGATACTTACTGATTATTGGTGTTTCTAGGGGTAATATTCAAAACACTTCATAATCATAAGGGATGCTCAACCAATCAAAGTAAATATTGGTCATAAACATTTAATAAAGTCATACCTGTGCATGCTGGCTCAACATCAGCCCTCATTGTATCTTGTAAAGAAAAAGAAAGCCTATATATAAATTAATTAGAGGACCAAAATATCCAGATTGTGAAAATAAATTTAGATAAAAGAAAACTTTCAATGTGATGGAAAATAAGAATAATTCTACATGCACTTATTAAATACCACTTTACCTTTTTAGTCTAGGAGAAGCTAAACTCTTCCGGTTCTTATAACATGCCTTTTTCCTTCTATTCCCTTTATAAAGAAAGAAATTTAACATGGAAGGAAAAGGCTTAATCTGAGGCAATATCAGAGAGATAATTTGACAGTTCTCTGAGTTGCTAGAATTAACCAAGTAGCTTCCCTGCAGCCTCTGATCCTGGAATGTGCTGGGAATATGCTATAATTATGAAGATTAAAGGTGCTAGTTAAGAAAATTTGTCCAATGTTTTAAATTTTCTGAGTTAGAAGCTCCTCATAATAGAGAACGAGGGAGGTCCTGTTGGTTTTATTTTCAAGTTGTAATAAAGACTGCTACTCTAACCAATGCAGTTCATTGTAGATGAGCTAAATCCATGTGGAAAAACTGAAAACCTTACAAGGCTGGGAGACAGAACGCCAATGTAAATGCCTGAGAGCAGAAGCAGAACTTTTTACAGAAGTGGAAACAAGAAAGAGACAGGTTTAAGACTGAGGACCCTGGAAAGAAAGACCAGGCAAGTACCCAGGGTCATGTCCCTGGAATATCTCACATTTCCATTTTTATTTATATTTAGCTGTGAAGTTTTTGGGGTCACCTGCATTCAGGGAAGACAGGAGCCTTCAATTGATTTGAATTTCAAAACAATGAATGCATGCACTTCTTCTTTTGTTATTTACTTCAACAAACATTCTTTAGTTCCTGCCCTGAGCCAGGCCTGGCTCTAGGCAATGGGGACTCAGTGGAAACACTTTAGACAATCTCTGCCCTCAGGGCTTTACCTACAGGAGGAGGTAAGGAAAACAGACACAAAATAAAGAATTAAGCAAGTAAATGAGACAACTGTAGATGGTAATGAGTGCTAAGAAGAAAATAGATTAGGCAAGGGTATGAGAAAGAGGCCCGGCTAGGAGAACTACTTCAGCGAAGGCAATATAAGGATGCAACATTAGAGCCAGAGGAAGGGAGCCATGAGACACCTGGAGAAGGTTGTCCCGAGGAAGGGACAACAGCAGGTGTAAGGGCTTCAGACTGGAACTGAGCTGGTCACATTGATGGGATAGCAGCAAAATCAAGAGCGATATTGTCATTCAGGGGAGTGTGGCAAGAAAGAAGGTCACAGAGATAGACAGGGGACAGAGCAGGGCTTACAGAACATTCCAAGGGAAACAGGAAGTCATTGTCATGTCTAAACTAAGGCGTAAGGTAATACAATGTATGCTTTAAAGTGATTGTCATTTGCTGTGTGAAGAGCATAGAGAGATGACCATTGGGGAAGAGGGGAGATGAGTTAGTAAACTATTTTGATAGTCTGGCTGCGGGTGATGAGAACTTCAACTTGGAGTTGGGAGTGCGGTAGGGGGGAAGGATGCAGAAACTCAGACTCAGTAGTGCTTGGCTGGGTACTTTCTGGACAGACTTAAATTATAAAAACACCCTTGTCTGTTCTTTATATTCCACTAATGAGTGAAATCATATGGCATCTGTCATTCTCTGACTGACTGACTCAGCAGTACTTCACTTAGCATAACACCCACTAGGCCCCTCATCCAGCTTGTCGCAAATAGTAAGATCTTATTCTTTTTTGTAGCTGAGTAACATTCTGTTGCATATGCGTATACAAGTATATATATGTCGTATATATCTAAAGTTGTCCTCTTATATTGCGTTTTGTTACTATCTTTTTTCTCTCAATTAATATAACTTGCTCTGTTAACTTTTCTCGCCTTTGTCCCTTTTTTACCTTAGAAGTTGTTATGGAATATTTGTTTTGAGAACTGTTAGGAGATCCAATAAGACTACATCTTTCTATAGTCTAGTATTTAAAATAATGATAAATAGTTGCTGTAATTTTGGCCTCTAGGTTTTTAAAAGTCCTGAAGATCCTTGAGGGGTTTGGGAAGGAGTCATGTGAGTTATTTCCAGGAAACCAGAAATTAAACTTCTACGGAAAGTCATAGCTGTGACTCTCAACCCTAGCGGCATATTGAAATTGTTGGGAAGCTCTTAAAAAATACGGATGCCTGGGTCCCATCTGAAACCCATGAAATCAGAATCTGGATGACTCCAGTAACGTGTGGCAGGGGATAACAACCACTAGCTCAGAGAAACTAAATTATCAACTAGCCAATGGAGAAGAACCTAATAAATTTCCATTCCTGTAATAAACAACAGTAGAAATTATTAGAGACAAATCATCTATAACCCTCCTCATAGAGAAATGCATATTCTACTTGCGACCAAATTATTTTATTACAGTAGAAGGTAAGAATGATAGCTAACACACATCCACCAAAGGAAATCTCAATAAAATCACTGTACAAATTTATATGCAATTTCCAAAAATGCTGTTCCTGTGTAAAACATTCAGAGCTTTACTCTGGAAAGATGTGTCACATTTGCTGTAACACCCACCATGGAGGAGGGAGTGACTCGTGTATAGGATAACAGGGTAGCACTTTCTTCTGTAGATCGTAACGTGGTTCAGCCTCCACTCTGTTTTTACAGAGGTACTGACCACACCTTGAGGATGGCAACGTCTTTGGAATCAAGTACACGGCCTCTCAGTGTGACTGTTTGGAAGAACAACACGCATATGAAGACAAGAAGGACCTGCATCTTTAACGTTATGATCACGTGGTATATTTATATCTCATATTGGTCAGTATTGAATGTCATCATGGGTTCAGAACATGCTTCCAATTTTAGTGCAGCAACATTAAAGAAGAAAAGGTGATACTAAATATATAGTTCTCTCTATGCTTCCAAAATAATCAGATGGGCAGACAGGGGACTTGGGAGGTTTCTTGGGCTCTGCAGCCTGGAGTCTGACATCCATTTTCACTGTCCCTCCTTCCACAGCTCCTACCATCACCAGACATGCTCGATGTGGATCCCAGGGAAACCGATCAGTTGGCAAAGAGAGTCTGGGATGATGAGCCTTCTTCACAGTGTGAGCTGGATTTTTTTTTAATGTAGATTATAATTTTTACTATTATATTTGTTATATTTGTGGCATTTAGCATTTTTAGGCCTTCAGGAAGAACTTACACACTGTAATTAGTTAATGTAAGTTAAATTGATACAAAAGGTACCATTAATGGGAACCTTGATGGAGGGTCTTTACAGAGAGGTTGGAAGTCAGGAGGACAGGTTTTAGCCTCCAATGGGAGAAACCCAGGGGACCCGACTGCAAGGAGGGAAGGGAAAAAAAACGGTCTCTCTTGAATGTAACTATACATAAGTGATAAATTGTGGACTAGAGAGTCTTAGAATCCTAAATTTGGAAGGGACTTTCGGAGTAATTAAAATGACCTAAACGGTAAGATAAAAGAGACATAGCAGGTTAGTAAGCATTGTATCAGGAGGCCCCAGGCACTGCTGGTAGGTACCAGTCTGGACGTGGGTATAAAGACTCTGATACAGAGTGAAAGAACCTATGTATTTATTACTTTAGCCCTAGAAGGAAACTCAGAGCTCTGTAAATCCTGTTCAGTTTCCAAATGAATGAACAGATCCAGGGAGTTAGTCTTTTGGCCATGGTCCCTGGGCAAGAACCCAGTTGTCCTGGCTGCTCATTCAATGCTCTTTCCACCTCACTGTTCTTCTTACCTCACTGGAAATTCACTCGGAGAGGCGCTCCTGCTCTTATCCAACTTTGGCATCATAGCAACTGCCTGCTCCGACATGGTTTCCTTCCCAAGCGCAGCCAGAGAAGAGCGTGACTACACACCTTCCCAGTGAACAGAGGAAGACAGATGCCATCTGAGCAGGCGAATGTGTGTCCTCCCAGTCACTGGACCCAGGCACCTACAACGTGTGTGCATGTGCAGGCGGAGTCTCGCTTTCCATTTGCAAACTCTGAGCTCAGTTCTAATAATAGCCTGTGGTGAGACCTTTCCCCAGAGGCTGTGATGCTCCCATGTGGCAGTCACTTCTAAAACCAGCCCTCTGATCAGCTTTGCTTCAAGGGAAAGCTCTTGGGAAAATCCTGCTTAGAGGGACATTCAAGAATAGCAAGCAGCAATGGCTTCGTCTCAGAACAGAACTAATCTCAGTCTAAGGTAAACAAAGGAGTGTGCACAGCAAGAAGTGGTTCAGGCAAAGCCTGGTTAGCAGTGCCATGGGCTTCCCACATACAGGAACTTAAATGATGCCCTTTTGGATAGACACACAGGATTACTTCTCCCGAGATTTGTTAACTCTTTGGAGAAGGGAGTGGACTGGTAATCGTTGATCAGGACACAGGTTTTGTGAATTTTCTTATTCAAAATCACAGAAATAAAAGAGGCTTCAGGGAGTAGCGTGATGCAGCGCCAAAGCACTGGACTAAAAGTCACTGTTTTATTGAGCATTGTTACTTTGTACGTCAGTTATCTCTCTGGCCACATGTTATCCCGTTGGTCAAATATGGGTCATAACTAATAGTTATTGCTGTCTTGATTCTGCACATTCTCTATTATTTCTCATCAGTGTCTCATTTTAAAACAGTAACAGGACTGATTATTGTCCATGTCCAGTAATGACAAGACGAAACTTTAGGGAGATAGGATGACTTGCCTAACCTCATGAAAGTAGCTCAGTGCAGTGATAGAGCCCAGGTCTTCTAACGCCTGGTCCAGTGTCCCCTTTACTACACTAACTGTCAGGCTCAGACAGCCCCACCCCCAACAGCTGACTCGCACCACAGCTGGGGTCCCACTTCACTGCTTGCGAAGACCATTGAGTGAGTGAGTGGGCATAAGTTTGTTCAATGAAGAGATTAATGGTACCCACATCAAGATCAGCTTTAAAATCCTGATGGGAAGTCACTCTCCCTTCCACTAAATTTGCCATAGAAAATAGAGGGAAGAGAAGCTGTTTAGAAAAGTGGCTGAAACCTCAGTTTGACAGTCAAGCTACATGTGTTTGAATACCAGGTCTGACATTTAGTAGCTGTGTGACCTTGACCGAGTCATTCAGCCTTTCTAATTCTTTGCTCCTGAAGTGGGGTTAATAATAACACCTACTTCCTGAGGTAGTGCTATTTTTAAATGGCAGTGCACGTAAAAGGCTTAGCACATAATCGATGCACCACCCTGCCCAGGAAACTGGAGCACTCTGGGAGGTGGTGTTGACCCTGTCACCACAGTGCAAAAAGCTGCCTGATGTAAGTTAGATTCCAAAACGGGCACTTACAATAGTTTCAAAGGACTGGCTGGAATGCCAGAATTAAAACAATCCAAACGCCTGTGAGATGCTGAGCTCTGCAACAAGACACGATTCTGGAAATGGAGTCATCAAGTCTAATGTGATGTCCTCAGTCTAGATCATCAGGATCTTACAATTTCTGCCTGATTCCCATGGAAGGTATTATTCTAGTTATCTTTGTCAAAAAATATAATGCATTAGAATTTATGTGTATACATATATACACATAAATATATGTACATATTTACATATACACACATACATATATACACACACACATACATATAGCACGTGTAGTAGTTCATAGATATTCATCAATTTTCCCAAATCTCAACCAGGTAAGTGGAGATTTACCCTTTCCTTAAATACAGGATTCAAAGCTTAGAGATTCAGGTCTCTTTTCATTTTGACATCCTGCCACTTTGACTAGGAAATCTCTGGGCAAAACCTTTGGTTCTGGTAACCCAGCCTGGGGAGCAGACTCATAGTGGACGTATCTGCACATTCCATCACAGAGGACTTTGCCGATGACTAACCCTTTGAGTGATCTATAAGAAATAGAGCCTACTTGAGCCCTACTTTTTCTTGGTCTCTTGCCCTTGGTTCAAGTACATGTAATCCCCAAATTGTTCCAACCTCTTCCTTTCCACATGAGAAAATTATCGCCAAGTTCAAACAGTACCACTAATTCCACAAACCGCTTGACATTTGACTGTACCAATATAAAGCACCAAGAAGCCCACATTACATACACCTTTAGCAAATAACACTTGGGGGACATTTTCCTCCAAAATTATCATTTGACAAATGAAAAAAGTGAGAAAGAAAGATAAAATACATTTATCCACAGAGTTTCAGTCATTGATTTTAATTGTTTCCAGAATTTCATTTCTGTATGTATTTCCCCACAAGGAAGAAAACAAGTAGTCATTTTCCGGAGAGACAGAGAGAGAGCGAGAGAGAGAGAAGGAAAGCAACAGAATTTATCTTTATGAAAGCAAATTCTGTAGATATTTTGCCAAAAAGGACACATAGTGAAAATGGATTAGTTCATTTGAGTGGTTTGTTGAAAATATATATTTCCTGAAGCAGGTGGTGCTATCAAAGTGAATAGGGAGAAAAATGTCGTGTATGAAAAATATTTTTTTCAAAATGCTATTTTTCAAGTCGAAAGGGAAATGACACAAAATCCTACCACTGACTCTGACAGCATATTCTAATGGGTTCTGGCTATATTTTAGAAAACACAAACCCACATATACAAACAGAAACAAACATTTTCAAAAAGGATATGTATAGAAAACCCTGGAGGTTTTACACTCGTTAGATGGAAGAAAAAAAGAAAGACAAACAGGCCTGCCAGATAATGAGATGAGTGAGCAAGTAAGTCATTGGAAACTCACAAAACGCACTTTTTTGGAGACATTTCTAGTACTGTTGACATTAGCAGAGGGACACGGATGGAATTAAAAGAAGTAAACTGTTGTCCTCTAAACATTTTAGCAAAATTCCAAAATTCAGCACTTTGCAAAAGTACCTCCATGGATCAATGTGTAAATTGATTTGTTTTTAGTATATTCCTATTTCATTCTCTTTCTATTTTTCTAGCTTTTTCTTTTCTTTTTCACCAGTAAAATTTAATTCAACAGACATTTACTGAACTCTGGTCATAGAATATGGTTGGAATCACAGTGGACATTACAGGGCATATGAGATATGGGAAAATGTGCTAGTTCATTAAAATTAGCCTATTCCGTGAAGCAGTTAAGTGCTACACTATACACAGGTGATCCGGAAGTACGGGTCCTGGCCATCCTGAGAGACCATCTAATTCAGCATCCTCACTGGAATACTTTCAAAAATCTTTCTATGGAAACGATCTATACACCAAAAACTGCATGTAATAATTTTACAACCTCATGCAACCTTCTTCCTCTCATCTGCTGATTTACCAGTCTTATCTTTTATCAATCTCTCTGTTGAAAGGACCAGCCTACCTTTTCTTCCGTCTGGCGTGGGTGGTCTGTGCAACCGGAGTGACAGAGGGTAACAGAGCGGCAGAATGCTGCTGTCCCACTTGGAGAGCTGCGGCTAACAACAGGCCGCAGGCCGCGAGCACCCAGAGAGTAATGGCCCGATTTCATGCCCAGGTGCGCCCTGTTCTTAAGCTCTGCTTTCTCCTTAGCCCACCCCCCACTGCCTTTACTCTAGCAGCTGCTCTCTACTTCTAAGCATATTGAGAACTAACTCAAGTATCAGCTCCTGAGTGAGGCTTCTCCAAATCCAGCAGCACCCCTCCAACAAAATTCTCCAATTCTTTGAGCTTTTATCATACAGTTTAGTACCTAATTAAATGTCTACACTTTCTGGTCACTGTTTCTTTATAAGCAATTATATAATGCATTCCATAGCAAGTAATAAGTACTCAATGTTTGAAATCTGTACTTGAGCTTGCCTCCGGGGTTACTCTCCAATCTTGCTGGCACAGAGGGGCTAGGTAATCTTCCAGATAAGTTTGAGTACAGTCTTCTTCCTTATTCCTCATGTGACTAAAACATTGTTACCTATGTAGTACCTTAAGGTAGAATACCCAGAAACATCACAAATAATTTCCCAGACCTTAACCCAGCACACACTGAGGCACAGCCTTGTTAGTTATGTATCTTAAATCTTTGTTGAATGTTTACTCACCATCATCCTTAATACCCTGTGCTGGGACTCCTGGGCTCCTCAGTACATCAGCGCTATCCTGGACCTAGAAAAAGTGACCTGCGCTAGGCACTCCTGCTCTCCAGTCCTTCTTCTCACTATGTTGTGCCAGAGATACCTTATTAAAATGACAATGAAATTGATCCATGACCCTGCTTGAAACTTCCTACGGCTCCTCTTTGGTGCCGGTTCCATGGTGTGAAATTCAAGGTCTTTTTTGACACCTTACCCAGTCAGTGACAGGCATTTACATACTCAAGTGCTTATCAGACTGATCAGAAAAGAGACCTCGCTAAACTTGCTGGTTAATACCGTCTGGGGGAGGCAAAATTTCAGACTGAATGGCTTTCTCTCCCAGTTTTTACTTAGCAAGCAGAAACAGACTCAGATTATGGCAATAAAGGCGTTAATTAAGCAGAGTATGGGGAAATGCCAATGAGAATTGACAGCTGTGACTTCTCACTTAAAATATTAAGTAAAAGTCGCCTGCATTTCTTTCCCCTTCACCCTCGCCCCCTTCTTGCTCTGCCAGTATTTGATTACACGCACTAGAACAAAAACATCAATTTACTCTCGTCAGAGGGCAAGACATTGTGAATTAATGAAGTCAGATCTGTGGGCAGTTTGATTCAATTCTATTACTTTCAAGTACTTATGATGACTGGACCCTAATCTTTCCGATGTAGAGATCATTAGTATCATTTAGTGCGCACGCTATTAATCAGCCAGAAGTCATTTGTAACTAGCAAATATATACACACACACCCATCAAATGTACATATGTCTATAAGACACACTATACATATACACACATCAACATATGTGTGTTGTGTTTTTGGTAAATCTATATTCTCAATGATTGCTAAAAGTAATTTTAACTATATGTGTGTTTGTAACTCTCTGTTTTGGGTTTTCAGAGCTTATTAACTGTTAACAATTGTTAAAATACATTGCTCCTTTGTGCTTTTCAGGATGTCTTCCAAAACTGTCACACTTCTCAATCTCTCTATAAAGAAAACAAGTTGTTTTTTTTTTTTAAATCAAATTTCAGTCCCACCTCTTCTCAATTGGGTGGGACCTGCATTAAAAGTTTTTACTATAAGAAGCATCAAGTTAAAATAATGATGATATTATTGCAAGGCACTTATAATGTGAGTCAAATTGCTTTCTGAGCTTAAAGATAGAGTTTGGAAACTGTATTACTGGATGAAAATCTTGAGAGCAACAATGATACAAGTTTCATTACCTGGTGTTATGCTTGTAACAGTGAAGCTTTCGGTTTTAAATGGTATTTATTGTAAGCTAACCAGATTGTGAGCATTTAATTGAATATATCAATTTTCAGGAGACCAGAATTGCTATGTTTGCTTAGAAGCTTGTTCTAGGGTTTCCCCCCCACAACACTAGAAATATGTAATAATTTTTTTTTGTCTGAAAAAAGCTTCAGGTAAAGCTGTAATTTGCTTCTGCAATCATATCAGTTACTCTGGCAAAATGTGACTCAAGATCTCACATGACAGTTTACAAATTAAAACCTGTAGAAATAATTAAAAAGGGAGATATGTACACGAGTGTTACGTGAAAACGTAAAGCTTTAGCAGCCAGCTCAGCTGACTGATAACTAGACGTGAGGCACAAACTAATCGTACTTCACTATTTCTCAGAGCAAAAGCTGCATGCATGGCGGTTGCACGGAAGGAGAAAGCCTGTGTGCACTATTTTGCTCTTTTAAAGGTTCATAACAGCAAAGACATGGCAGAGGGTGGGAGGGAGTATTAACATTTCGGTGTTAAATACGTTGCCGTGAATCTTTTTATCTTCTCAGTAGTTTCATCTGCCCTTGCTCCCTTTTATTTGGCCTGATGACTTATTCAGCAGATGTTGGTAGAGCAACAACCCCGTTTGAGTCACTGCACCACAGTCAGTCATTCGTTCTTCGCACTGGACCTCTAATTCCCTGGATCAGACTTTGCCTCTTTTCTGCTTCCTCGTATCCACACTACAGCATCCTGCACGTGCCTGGGCAGATGTTATACATCCCATTATTATTTTAAAATAAATTATATAGTCAAGAAGGGTAGAATGTTTCTAATCCTAAAGATTCTCTAAGACACTCTCAGTTAGCAGCCTTTTACTTTCTGTTGTTTCTATTTTGATGCCGCTCTTTACTCCAAGTCCAGATACAACTCTTAGGTATGTATCCCTGTGAGATTTTTCACCCCAGGGGCCTGGACCCAAACTGGAATAACTGTCAAGCAGCAGCATTAATTGTCCCCCTTCTTGGCAGCTGGGGTGTGAAAACTGGTGTGGAGAAAGAGACAGAAATTTCTGTTCATCCCAAGAGATAACCGCCAGGGACTCGATGCTGCCCATTAGGAGGACAGCCGTGCAGAGGCAAGCTTCCGATCTGTCTGAACCGCTCCTGCAGCCGGGGTAAATGAATACCTTAATCCCTAGAGCCAGCGAACTTCTTCAGGATTTTCTCCTAATCTTATAGAGCCTGATTGTGTCTGGGCCTCAGGCATTTTCTAATTGTGAGTAATTTACCTTCAGAAGCTCAGGAGCCCGAGTCTCAGTGAGTGCAACCATTCAAAGGTTCCAGAACAGAACAGTTCACTTCCACCTTTGTGCCTTTCCATAGCTCCCTTCCCTTCGAAGATAAACAATACTCATCCTTTAAGGATCAAAACACAAAGCCCATCTCCACCATCTGTTTACCCTGATTACTTCCCGCTCTGAGCTCCTTCAGCCTGGCTACCCACTGACCACTTCTCATTACTGCTCAGTACCCGCCACTGCATTTGTATGTCCTTTCTCTGTCTCCCAATCTGCATTGCAATGATCCAAGTTCAGAGTTCTTGTTCCTGTACAGTGTCTAATACCCTATACAGAGGATGTTAGCACATTATGTAACTGAGTAGTTCTAGTCACCCCTGCTTGTAGCAAGAACTAGGCATAGAAACTCTGATGGTTATGGCTCCTGCCCTTCGCCATTCACTGTTTGCACATATTTGCCCATTTAATAGCTTTACCCCTGTAGTGTGATTGTTAGCCCTTTATTACTGGCATGAACTTCCTGAAGGCAGAGGTCTTGGTATCTCTGCCTGACAACTTTAAAGAAGACTCAAAGGGAAAGAACTATGTAGGGAAACATCCCGAGCTGAGGAAGGGACTTGATCAAAGGTGTAGAAATATGAAAGTGACTAGGTCAGAGACTAATAACTATTTTAGTCTAAATTTCCAACAACCGAGTGAGCCAGCTGGGGCAGTATAATTTGAGATGCACCCGAGGAATCTGGATGGCACTCAGTTGAGGAGGTGGAGGAAAGGATACCTATTCCTGAGTGGAGGTTCAGACTGCATGACCTTCAAGTCCCCAATCTGATGGAGATCTTGATTCTAAGGTCAGTGCGATAGTTAATTTTATATAACAACTTACAGAGGCCATGGAGAGCCCAAACATTTGGCCCAACATTACTCTGGGTGTGTCCGTGAGGTTATTTTTGGATGAGATTAACATTTGAACCAGTAGACTAAGTAAAGCAGATTGACCTCCCTAATGTGAGTAGGTCTCATTTAATAAGTTGAAGACCTGAGCAGAACAAAAAGGCTGAGTGAGAGGAACTTTTCCTGCCTGACTGCTGAGCTGGAATATTAGTCTTCTCTGGCCTTCGAAGTTGGACCGAAGCATTGGCTCTTCTTTGGATCTGGAGCCTGCTAGCTTTTGGACTGGGACTTCCATCACTGGCTCTCCTGGTTCTCAGGCCTTCAGGTTTGAACTAGAAGTACGCCATTGGCTCTCCTGGATCTTCAGCTTGCCGAATGCAGATCTTGAGGACTTGTCAGCCTCCCTAATCACATGAGCCAGATCCTTGTAATAAATCTCTCTCCCTTTCTCTCTGTGTATGTGTGTGTGTATATTATATATGCATGTATGTAATATAAAATATATATAATGTATAATATATACATGTATATAGCATATATACATGTATACATGATATATGTATATATTATATGTGCATGCATATGTAATATATGATAGAATATATGATAATATATGTATAGACATGTATACATACTATACTATATATACATGTATGCATGAGGGGGTGTGTGTGCATGTACCCCATTGCTTCTGTTTCTGTGGAGAGCTCTAATACAGTCAGCACTGTCTGTTTCAGAAAGTGCTGCTTTCTGACTGGAGGGGATCGAGGCACAGGGAAGCTGGCTTCAGCCCCAGCCTAGTCCATCAAACAATGCCTTCAGCCTTCCAATTGGACCGTTTGCTTCATTTGTTCTAAGAAGGAAAATAAGTTTTGTCTTTTCCCCCTCTGTTCTTACCAATCTGTCCTTTGTTATTTGGCAAGAGCTGGTAACTTTTCTGGTGGACTGACTGGATCTGAAAATAACATGGTTATTTTTTGTTTAAACATAATAGCAAAGAAGAACTTGAGCTTATATGCAATTTAGCCTTATCAAGCCCAGACATATTTGTTTGTGTACAATCAGCACGCCTGAGTGATGTCAGAAGAGCTCTGAAAACAATATATTTTGAAGCCAGAGTTGTTAGTGGGTGGAACCCTCCCAAATAATAAGCATTGTACACATGATTGGAACCAGAATGAGTTATTTAGTCCAATACAACCTGCTTTAGTCCATACAGCATGTCACACCACTCAGAAACAAAACAGAAAAGGGGAAATGAATGAAAGAGAATGAACTGAACATGAAGGAGATGATCGTATATTTGTGGTTCTCTATAGGCACTCAACTAATAGTTCTTTTGTGTGTGTGTATTTTTGAATTTTTATTGAATTTATTGGGGTGACATTGCTTAATAAAATTATATAGGTTTCAGGTTTACAGTTCTATAATACATCATCTGTGTATTGTATTGTATATTCATCACGCCAAGGTAAGTCTCCTTTCATTACCATTTATCCTCCCCTTTATAATTTTAATATAATGAAATTACATTTATACATGCCTATGTGTGTGTATATGGATACATAGGAAGATGGCATGTTGGAGATTTTACAGATACATTCATATCGAGAGAGGATTGGTGTTACTGATGAATTAATTGCCCTGTACTGAGATATTCAGAACACCCAAAGGCCCATTAGAGTCTTGGTCTTTCTCTCCCTGTGTTGTCTTCCCTGTGCATTACTGTAGGCTACCCTGAACTCTCTTTATTCTCCATGTGCCCCACACCATGTGCCCCATGCCGTGTGCCCCCAAGCTACTTCCACTCAAATGGGGTACTTCCAAGCCTGATGGTGGTGGAGTTCTTTCTGAACTTATTCTCAAGAAAAGGTTTACCCACATCTCAGAAACTGTATTTCTAGTAACATTGCTAGTTTTGTTCCAAACTGTCTTTGCACATGTGTATAAAAGAAATTAGAGAACAGTTTCTATTAAAAACGTGTATAAGGTCGGAAAATGAAATGCCCTTTGCCTGTCAATGATATGTTGGCAAAATATGATATTCTGCCACCTTTGGCTTCCTTCTCCAACCTCTCACCTTTAAACATACCCTAGAGGCTGATACCTACAGTTAAATGTACTGATGGATGTTTAAGGGAGGTTTCATATCTATTTTATAGCCATGTCATGAAGTGATACTTGCAAGTGATGAAGGAGATGGGATATTAAGAAACTAAAAATTCAGAATGTTTGTTCTAAGAGAGGGAGTTGCAAAGGAGAACGTTTTTTTCATTCCTTGGACTCAAAAGTAAGCAAAATACAACCACTTAGTTTGTCTCAATTGTTGAGTTTTCTATATAAGTAAATTTTGAAATAGAATGTTGGTTTTTAGGCCTTGCACTAAAAGTTCTGATTTATTAGGTTTGAGAGGGGCTTTGGGGATCTGGATTTTAAACAAACAAACCCCTGAACTATTCTGAGGACTGAAATCTGTTAAACCACGCTTTGAGAATAACGACAGCCTTGTGTTGTCCATACCTCGTCCCTCTTCATTCAATTTGTTCTCGGATAAGGACAGAGAGGCATGTCTTAAAAATTTTAACCTGAACACCTTTCAACTTATTTTTAGAGACTCTGGTACCTATTCCTAGCTATTCATTCACTGGCTGTTACTATGAGCTATTCCTTTAACCAATCAGAACTTAGTTTCTTTATTTAATTATGGAGAAATGACAGTATCCAGCAATCATGATTCCTATATCATTCTGATAAATAATGTTTGTAGTACTACTTTAGAATCTGAAAATTTCCATGCAAAAATAGGAAATTGCTCAAGTTATGAATATGCACACTGGTGTCGCATGCAAGAAAGCATTGAGAATACACCTAATGCTTGTTAACTGGCCAGCTGGCACAATGGAGGCTGGATGATAGAAGGGATGAAAACCTTCTCTGAGGAGCTCATAGTCCGCACATTACACAGCCATGAGACAACAGTGAGAATGAAAGGCAAAATGTACCATTCTTAAGTACTTCTGAGAGGAAAGAGAACATCAAATTACGGTAAACAGTGGATTATACAGAGAACATTGTAATGGAAATGGGCTCTAACGTGGCCTCGGGGGTAGAGACATTTGAGGCTGGAGAAGAGCTGGGAAGCAGCACCTCAGAAAGCATGGGAAGACATAGAAAAGGACAAGAGAAATGGTTTGAATCTCAGGAAGTCAGAAAGCTCATCCCATCTCATTCCTTACTTTGAATGTATTTGGGCTTTACCCACCTCTCCAAAGCTTCCTTATTTGTTTAACTGACTAACTTGCTAAAAACTCAATAAGTATAAATCTCTTCAGTAGCAGCATTTATAGCAGTTTAATATACCATCCAAGAAAACACTACAATTATTGACCTACTGATACGTTGATAGGGTCTCTCCATTGTAAAATTAGTGAATATGTACTAACCTAAAGGAAAGGACAAACAGATTGAAAAACAAAACAAAACAAAACTGTCCTTGTTATTGGATTCACGTGCTTCTTTTCCAACTTGTCATTGGTTGTTTTAACTTTTCTGGTAATTTTTTTCAATATCTCTAAATTTTTCTATATAATTTTCAATTGAAAAATAAGAGGAAAAAACCCATCAAGTACCCTAAACATTTTTTTAAAATACTTCTTTAAAGTACTTTTCTGTACTTTATATGAGAGCACAGAGGGATATTTTTCTCTACTTTGAGCATAACAATTTAATAGACTTTTTAAATAGGATGTCAAAAACAAAAGAATAATTTTAGTAAAATGGCACGAGAACTATATGTATGGATTGTTCCTCTGATAGGCTATTTACTCTCCATTTCCTTCGCATGTACTTGTTAAGTGATTCATGTTAGTGGCCAGAGTGTTAGAGATCCAGCTTCCCTACTTATCAAATCAAATGGGCAGGAAGCACTCAGCCTTCCTGCTTTAACGTTTCAAACACTACAGGTATGAAAACACATCGATGACTGTTTTGATATAATTTTTAAAAAAGAAACTCAAAAGAAAAGGCAAGTTTTTACTGACTGTTGAAGAATGCAAGGTGCTAGAGGATCTGAAAAAGCAGCAGGAGGCTTTGGGGCCTCAACACCTGATTGTAAAATGCAATATTTCTTCCTGAGTCTTAGTACATGGATTCCCACAAAACAAAGATGCTTGGATGAGAAGAAAGAACTATAGGCTGATAATAGACTAGGGTTCAAGTTTTGAGTCCATGAATCAGTCGCTTTATATTTCTCGGCCTTGCTTTTGACTTGGATAGCGGGAAGTGCCTTTGCCGGAAGCTATCCCAGATACCACAATACAAAGTCTCTGAGTAAATTTAACACTGTGGCTGTGCCGGTCATTGAGCTACTGTCTCTCAGCTCTAAGTGCATCTTCCTGCTCTCCCAGGTGGCACCTAGAGGGGGGCATACAAGATGGAGGAGAAAGAGGCTATTGCTTGTGTTTTTTGTTCACAGGTGCTTCTGAATCTGCCCACATTGTTTCCTTCCTTTAGCAGTTGATTCCAACTTAAAAAATTTCATCACCGCTTCCAAGATCAGCCCCATTGTATCTCCTGCGAGATTCCAGCGTTCTTCAGAGAACTGTATCCCAGCCATACCAGGGCCCCTCGGCAGCTCCTGAGGCAGCAGTCAGATCATGAGCCCTTGTCCGAAGTCTGGTTCCAGCTCAGTGGGTCCCTCCGATTGACTGGGTTCTAACAACTTCAGACTCTTTTCCTGGGCCGTGCGTAGAAGCTGCTTCCTACAGGGTCTACTGCAGTGTTACCTCAGTAGTCCCATTTTATCATGTCGGTCCCCTAATATCTCTTTTAAGAACTTGCTCTATTCTACTCAACATTCTACTCTATTCAACATTCTACTGTTGAAATAACTGCTGTACTATTACTTTTCCTCATTGGAGCCTGATACATTTAGGGGCTGAAAGCACGTGGGAACATTTATAATATTAAAAATATTTTCAAACTGGCTGTATTCTTCTTCTCCGGGATTCTGAGCCCCCACCCCTTCTCCACGGGCATCCTTTGTGTGGGTGTTTTTGAGCAGAGGCCCCCTCTCTTGTATCATTGAGCTCTCGCAGGTATCTTTGTCATTGAGGTCTGTCCATGGGTAGAGAGTTCTCCTCACACAAGATGTTTCTCCTACCTGCCCCATAGAAGCAGGTCGAATAGTCTTACTGCGAAGACTTCTGGTAAGTTAAACCACAATTAGTTACGAGTCAGACTCAACACGAGCTTTCCTAGTTTCTGCCTAACAGTGGGAGAGTCTCTGGAGGAGATGTTGTGCTGTGGGCTGATATTTGCAGGCAAAACTAACCAGGTGGTCATTATACCTACAGCCAGGAATGAATGTGCAGCAGTCAGCAAACCGCCTCACTGCAAAACAAAAGCTTTCTGCAGTAATTGGCTTCTTGCTGCATCACGGCCACAACAGGTAGACAGGGAGGCATATGGGAATTGGTAAGCTTGGGAACACAGAAGCTCCCCTTCTCGTGTGGCATTATTCACGAGCCCTGAACCTTCCATTCTGAATGTCGGGTGATAGTTCAGGAAGATAATGGCCTCTGCCCAGGATCCGAATTCCTAGAGGACAAGAGGAGGCAGCACTGGGACTTCATTATAAGTTGGTCCTCTTGTAAGTTTCTGCAGCATGGAATCGGGAAAGTCTTCCACCAAATTGACAGGGAGTTTAGTTCATAGCTTGTATCCATGTTGGAAATATACTCCAACTTGATTCATTCATGCAATTTGTCTCTCTGTAACTGAATATGAAATGTAGGACATATATCCTGAATTATCTCAATGTCAATGTTATTTCTTATTAACTACCTAAGCCATGATATGTCCTATAAATTTAATTATGATGATGCACTTTTTAAAAGTCCCCCTTAGCAACTGGAAGGGGCAGAAATCATTTGTCAGGTCACATGTCCAAACATTAAATTCAGAGAACATAGCTGACTGAATTATTGGCATAATATAGACTTTTCTAAATATCAAAGTCTAGTTAAAGACAATACTAAAACATTGAATGTTAAATCACAATTTAGATATGACTAAATATCTGGCATTGGCCAGACTATCAAAGGGGCTCAACTTTAGCTCATTCAGTTGGTGAATGAATTCCTGAAGGGAAAAATAAGGCTTTTGCTATGTTAAAAAATTTTCTAAAACACTATACCACTTGCTACCTTTTAATATAGTTAATTTCTCTTGTATCTTAAACACTCTAGTATGTTGTAAACTCCTTGATAGAAGTGGACCTAGAATTAAAGTAAAAGAACAAGGAGGTCATCCTTTTCAGCCTCTCCTTATGTAAGTATTTGGTCCTCTACTTCACCTTCACTTACTATTATGTAGGCTCGGTTTGAGCACTGTCCTCCTATGGAATTCACTAACCACTAAAGTGAACCATACAGGTACATTAATTTTGCTTTCAGAATGAGAGCACCTAATCTTCTTGTTTCTTATAGAAGTTCAGTTGAATGCAGCCCTGAAATATTCCTAAAACCTTTCTTCAGAGCTGAACACTGAGTCTCTTTGGAGTTCTTTGAAAGATTCTTTGGCATCCTGATGGTTTCTCAGTAATTTCCAGTTTGCTCATGTCTATTTATTTGTCACACCCTAAATTTAATAGAACCAAATAGCACTACAAACAACACTAACTGATTTATTAACAACTAACCATGTGTTCTGGTCACTGTTCTCTCAAATTTACCACATTACCATTTTCTAAAGCATCAAGAACTTAGGTGTTTGGATCCTTATTTTTAGAGATAAGGGACATGAAGTAAAAAGCAAATGGCCCAAGCCCAGTTAGTAACGCTGAACCCAGCACAATGTAACTCTCAAGCCCATTCACAGTGCTGGAGCCAGGCATGATCTCTCTCCATCTAACCTCTAAGTGTATGTTACTCATCTTCATACTCTCATGGCACCTGGCCCAATGATTAAATAATATATCTTTTCAAATAAATGAATGAATGAATAACTGTGTGAATAAATAGTAGTACCAGTGACAGCAAAAACTGCCTCTTTAAGACCACTAGGATGCAGAAGAAAATTCAAAGGGACTTAAACACAAGACAATCTTTATTATTGTCTTTCCTCCTAAATTCCATGTGCAACTGCCGAGCTTACATCTCTATCCAAATATCTGTAAGTTAAAACTCAAAATTTTCCCCAAACCCTCTTCTACTGGTCCCATTCTCTGTCCCCTCCCGTTTGGTTCTTTACAAAGTCTTTGATTCTTGTTCTCAGTGACTGCTCCTTCACCTGCCACTTCTAACCTATTTGCCAGTCCTCTCCTGCTTCCATTACTGTTAGACCCACACAAGTCATCTCTCTTGGATGGTGGCACCTGGAACTAGCCCTCCTCTGGTTCCTTGCTCTGCCCGGGGTATGTTTGATCTTGCCACAGCCCTTTAACACCAGCAGTGACTTTGTATTTAGTTTGATTCCAAACCTCTTACCTGGAGCTGTGGGCCTGTATGCCTCTCCAACGCGGCCTGCAACATTCTCTCTCTACCTTGTTACCCCTTCACTGTCTTGCTCTTTCAGTGCCTACCTGGGTCAAGCTTTCTCCTAACTTAGGGGCTCAGAAGGTTTCTCCCTATGTTTACCATTCTTTGGTTCCTAACTTGCCTATCGTGTTCTTAATGAAACCTTTCTGGACAATCCCATCTAAAACACATTTTCGGTTATTCTTCATCTCCCTTTTTTGCAGTTTGAACCTTGTAACTGAGGGTTTACTTGTATGTGTTGGGTTTTTGTCTGTCTCATCCATTAGAATGTGAACTTTAAGAGGAGAGGAATTGTGTCTGCTTTCCCATGTATGTTGATACATAATAGACCCCTTTTAAAGTTGTTTTTCTATAGGTAGAGACACAATTGCTAAAGTCCTAGCTCTACGCATTCTAGGTTCTGTTTGTTCTCAAACACAGCACTGAGGGTGGAGAAACGCTCAACACCTTTCCCTCTACATTTTTTAAATCTCACATACACACTATTGAATGCCTCCTCTTCGTGAGATTTGTGTGATAATGTTATTATCTCTGTTTTATTGTCACCCCTCTCCTTATAGTTGCCTTCATAGTCCCTACGCTTGGGAAGGGCAGGTCCCTCAAAGCAACACTTACTGACTCACCATGGTTCTGACGCCTACACTGAGGTAGTTTCTCCCAAGGCTGGAATTTTTGAGAAGTTAAATCACCTTCACTCCCCTGGAGAGAGCAAGATAATTTCCCTCTGCTCTGAAATGCTGTCCCTTCTTCTATCATATTGCCTCCTACCAATTGTGTCTACCCTAAGTTCTCCTCTGTACATGCTGGTTGGTAGATCCTAGATCTTCCATCTGTCCAGTGTTGGGGAGGCAGGCTCAATTCCCTTCCTTTTATTAGTCATCCTAGATAAATATTCATATTTTTGACAAGTTAATTACTGAGTTACAAGATTACATTTTAACAGAATTTGTCTTCTCCAGATAGTGCTACCACCCAATATTCAACAATATGCCTTTTGGATATCAGTGGGTAGAGAAATTTTGAGCAATAAGAATTTAGATAAGCCAAAAATCCCACGTCATGTTCTCCACATAGCTTACCTTTTGCCCAGAACCACAACTGACACTTCATTCTTTGCTTATTTATGCATAGAAAATGGAGCTGTGTGCTAATTTTAGCATTAGAAAGTCATATATATATATATATATATATATATATATATAAAATTGTATCCAGAGAATGATCAAATTAATTAGAGTAAGTTAATGTTTCCTGGAACCAGTGTTGAGAAAAGAACACTTGGGAAACAACTCAGCAGATGGTTCCTTAAGTTGAGAATTTTTAGTTCCAAAGAGGTTTTAATAATGGACTTCAGCTGGAGCAGTGTTGCATGACCTAGCCTCTTTTCATCACATCATGCCATCTAGGTGAGGGATCACTAACTTACCTGTGGGCAGGTGAAAAGGCAGTCATTCTTGATTCCAGGTCAAGTAAGGACCACTTTCAGCTTTATCAAGTAAACTAACTCTCTGACTTAGAGAAGCCAAATAAGGATGTGAGTTTTTCATTCATATGCAGAAAATGCATATGACTAACTAAACAATGAAATAACTACATATGTATTTATATAAACATCAGGAAATAGTCAGAGCTTGTGAATGTGTATGTCCTCTCCCTCTCTCTCTCTCTCTCTCAACATATGACCCGAGTTAAGCAGCAAGTTATCTTGACATTTCACTTATCTTTCCACTCATTTTCTTTGCCAGAAAGAGATTTGCCACACTTGCAGGCAACAAAAGACAAAACCATCTCATCTTCCTGTATCTTTCAGCATCCCTGGGGAAATGTGTGAACATGGTCAAATGTTTGAGCTTCTTGAGCTGATGAGGAAAAGAAAGAAAGAAATGTTTCTTTCGGATGCCAGGGGTTGTATGAAACCCTTTAACTATTATCACGTTGCAGAGGATGGTGGAGAAAGGGGGATGCATGCAAAGCTACATAAAGGGGAGACTGACATGTGTGCCAATGAGAAATCGAAAACCAAGAGCGATTATACATTTTTTAAGAGGTCTGGAATTGATTTATTTTTTCAGCTTCAGGAAATTTTACCTTGCATATATTGGAAACTTTTTTCCTTTTTAGTAAATTTATTGGGGTGACACTGTTTAACAAAATTCTACAGGTTTCAGGTGCACAATTCTACAACACAGCATCTGTACACTGTATTGTGTGTTCGCCAACCCCAGTCAAGCCTTCCATCGCCAGTTATCCCCCTTTTACCCTCCTGCACATACCCCCTCCTATCTTACCCCCTATCCTTCACAATCACCGCACTGTTGTCTGTGTCCATGAGTTTTTCCTCCCTCTGTTTTTTCTTTTTTGCTTAATCCCGTATCATTGGAGACTCTTAAACAATGTTATGTGTGAAATTAATGTTGCTAATATTCCTTAGTGGAGAAAAACATAGCAAGTGCACCATGCTTACACATACTCCTAGTTCAGAAGTTTTAAAAACCATTTGGAAAAAAGGATTATAATATTATTAACACCATTAGAAAATTCAAGTATTTTCAAATTCACACGATTTTTCTAGGCTACACAGGCATGACACTAAAGCCGATGTACTAATACATAATGAAAATGTGAGTTTTTACATCAATGATATTTTATGGGGCCTCTTTGTTAGATAAACTGAAAATATGCCGTGGTTCAAGTTGAAGCATAACAATTTACTATTGTAAAAATCTAATACAACCTAGTTCACTCACGGAAAAACTAAATATTGTTTTTTCTGACATCTCATGTAATTGTTTTGTTCCATCCAATTGATAAATTTCTATTCTGTTTAAATCGCTTATAGTGATAGTATAGTTCTTCATATGGCACCTTTTTGGCACTCCCCAGCCTATGCTGGTGGTTTATTAATTTGTCCTGTGCTTTAGTCTCAGGCTTAGATACTAAGCCTGTAAATAGAATTAGATGTAAACAGAATTAGAATTCACTATTGCTAAATGTTTGAGATTCCTAGAAATGGAAATGAATAAGTTTTAATTGTTTATCCATGGCATATCTATAATATGAAACATTAAAATGCAACCATTAATTTAAAGATATCAAATTCAAATCAACACACTTTTGCCATTTGAATTACCCATTTTTACTTTGCAGGAGAAGAGCTTGAGTTTTAATTTTTTGCATCTCTCTCTCATCCTGGGATTTGCCCAAGTTTGAGTAAAAGCTGGAACACAGAGACTCAGACTAAAAAAAATGTTTGTGATTCATATAGGAAAGATCTGGTGTCTAAAATATTTTTGCAAAATGTCCAAGGTAGCTGCTAGACCAGACACAAGAGATGATCAAGTTTGAAATTTTTGAGTTTGGGGTTTTGTTTTTTTTTTAGAAAAACAGAATGTAATTCAGTAACTTCTAAAAGTCATGGCTCAAAGGATACTTATATCCTTTTAGGAGTTATGTTTATACGGATGTAAAAGTAGTGGTGTTAACAACCCATATGGTAAGAGCTACTTCAAACCAGCCATGAAACACTAAGTGATGGAGACCCTTCTAATTCTTTGGGCCATCAGTGGCCAGGCAGTGATATTCTAAAGTTCCCAAAGACTCTAGCTTGATAGAAACTTGAAGTTTGTGAGATTTTGAGTTAGTTTCTATATTTGCTGCATGAAAATTTCAAATCTGTTCTAAGAGGAAATCAGGATTTTAGGCTAACATGTATCAGTAAGATAAAGTGAATTATTCATCTTATTAGATGATCACAGAGAGGTTAATCAATACAATATTTATCTCATGGGTTTCATTTCCAGAGTGGTGGTTGGGGTGAGTAAATAAACTATAAAGTTCATCTAACATTAATCAAATAATCATGAATCAATCAATAGTAACCAAGCAGTAATTTGCCAGACTGTGCTAAGCACTATGTGGGCTACAAATAAATAGCAGAGACGTTAAACCTGGGCAAGGACAGGGAGTCCGTGGGGCTGTAATGGCCTGCTAACACAGAGTCTGCTCTCTCTTCCAGACCTGGTCAGGATTCTGGAGAACCTGAATTTCCCTTTCTGAATGGCCCTGCGTCCACCTCTATGTACCATGTGGTCCTTTTTCCAGGTCTGTTCCCAGAGGCTGGATAGTATTTGGGGAGTGCAAACTCCTAGACTTGAAAGATAGCCAAGGATCATTTAAGGGACCATTTCTAAGAGGTCAGGCATGCGGACGGGGGATTCCCTTACAGTGTATGACTACCTGAGAATGGGAAGAAATGGCAGGTGGCTGAGATCCTTGGTCAAGGTCCACTTTCCCTATACCTTCATGTTCAGATAGAGCTCTGAGGAGTCTGAGAATTTCAAATTCAACTTCATCGTCCATGTTGTTATGAAGGTACACCTGTAGAGGTAAGATAAAACAATTTGTTTAATATTTTGTTAGCCTAATTTATAATTTTTAATTACATTGTAGACATTAGGTATGTGGTACACCGTTCTTTGCTCAATAAAATGTTTAGGATGAGCTAAAAGTATTGTCATCGTCTACAAGAAGTTTACATTTCAGGAGATGAAATAAGACATATAAAATATTCATTGTGCTTCTGAAGGAGCATAAAATCTTTAACCCCAGCCTATTAGATACCCATTTATTCTTATTCCTTCAGCATAGGTAAAGAATTCTTAGCATGACATGTAGCTTA
>VMDR010011735.1:0-27778 GCA_007922815.1 Macrotus californicus | reverse complement strand
ATGATTAAAGAAGTTCCATTTCATTTTTTACATGCCAAGGGTTTTCATGAATGAATATTAAATTTTGTCAAATGCTTTCTTCCCCATATCTAGATATGATGACTATGTTTTTCCTCTTTTAAAGTTATTATGTGATAAATTACATTAATTGGTTTTTCCAATATTACTCAAGCTTAATGAGATAAAGCCAACTTGGTTGTGATGTATTATTTTATACATTGATGGATTCAGTGTGCTAATATTTTCTTGAGGATTATGCTGGTTATGAGTGGCAGAGCCGTCCTTTAAAGGATGCAAGCTAAAAGAAAATGTTGAGTAGTATTTCAAATTATATGGTGTTTCACTGCCATCTTGTGGCAGCAAGCAGTATCAGCAGTATATGCCCGTAAAAATCTTAGCCAGGGTGTTTCACATTTAGAGACTTTATACATCCGTTAGTGATGAAGCTCTTCAGAGAAAGCCAGGGATAAACTCTACCTAAATGATATACTAAAAAGTGGTGGAAAAGCTGAACCTTTTTCAGATCCTGGTGGTTCAATCCCTGGATTAGCTGCCGACAGGCCGGCTCTTCAGATCGGGTTTCACAATTTCAGCCTGGTCATGATCCAACCAACTCTCTCTATACAAGGTCGAGGAGCTATCAACAGGGAATGCGCATCTCTACTAGAAAAATTATCTCAGCCCTTTCCCAGAAGCATGTGGAGTCACAATCTCATCAAACTGTGTCGTGCTGTTATTTCTTTGGCAGTAGTGGGACACAGAGGTTTAATTTTTAAGGGAGCAGTGAAAGGAGGAAGAGTTTGTTAACGGCAAGTGTCAGCGACAGGACGAACCGGCTCGGCTGTTGCGCAGCCCTACAGGGAAACCTTCTCAGACAGAGTCCTCGGGGAGAGGCTTACCGTTCTGGAACTGCGTCTCCACTCGCAGGTACTGCCGCAGCAGATCCATCACCACAGCCTTCATGTGGCCTCGGATGCCACTTCGGTACCTAAGAGGATAGAGGCGGTCTCCGCTGAACAACCTGACAGGCCTACACTATTAAATAACAGACTACTAAATAAAACACCCAGAGCCCAGATTTACTTTCCATACTTTTCACTGAACTGTTTTCCCTCTGAATATATTGCAGGACAGGGACCAGCCTATAACCAACTAACCAGATTAATTCAAATCCCAAGCCTTAAAAGAAATCTGGCTATGGACAAGAGTTTTTTATAAAGAAAAAGGAAAATAGAAAAGGTGACCAAAACCCACTTGATAGCCCTACCTAACAACACACTGGCTCAGTTCCCACTGCTAAGTAGAAATGATTACCACACCCGTGAAATGGCTGAGAGAGAGCTGAAAAATTTATGAGTATCTGCCTTTGGTCCAATAGTTGGCTCCATAAGCTAAGAAGAAGAGATGTTACATAGGGTCCTGTGCCAGAAGAAAAACTGGGAGTTTCATCAAAATTGCAAGGAAAAAGAAAATGAAATTTCTGTGCCTTAATAATTGACAGAAAGATGTAGAATACAAAGAAGTCATCATAAATATTGCGTATAAGAGTTAGCTGACAATTCTAAGATACTTATTTAGAAGATATAAGGTGTTTTCCAAGGTATACATGCTTTCTAATTTAGCTAAGTCAAACCTGAAGTAAATCTCTTTGTGAATACTTAGAAGAAAGGAAGGTATGAGGATGGTTAGGTCTGGGAATCTGGAATTACATGTAACTACCTCTGTACCAGCTGGACAATACTCTGAGTGTTCATGAAGAAGACTTCCCGTTCAGATTTCCGGTTCAGTGTAGCTGCATGGCTATCTAGGATGTTGGCAATCTAAAGCATAAGAAAGAGAAAAAATGAAGCCCAACTCACCAAGGGGAACCAAAGCATTAACCTGTATAACATCGCCACTAGGAATCTTCTCAATTATAACATATAATTTCTATCTCTTATATGGGAGCAGCTGGAAGTTACTAGGCATAGTTTAAGGGCTTGTGTTAAATAAGCAAGCAACTTTTATTTCTTTTCACCCTTTCCCAGATGAACTGATGAGTGCATCACAAAAACTACCAGAGTCCATGACAAGCAGGATGTGCCAAAGGTCCAAACTTTACTTCCCACTTGCCTGGCTTTATTACCTACATGTAAATTTGCTTTATAGCCAAAGGAAAAGCATGCTGCTGAGCTGGTAAAGAAGTCTTTGATAATAAAACTGTGAATATGCCTCTATTTTGGATTCACAAAAGTACCTCTGATTAAGGTAGAGTCCCAGGAACAAACCTCTATGGAGTACATCGCCAATATCCTTTTCTTATAGCCACAGATACTTTACATTTCACACACAGTACTTTTACTGGACTTGTATTCTGAGGCAGTTTTGTGAAGGCAACAATGCTTAAAACTATAACAACACAACATCCAGATAGTAAAGAGGAGCCAAACAGGACAGAATCCTACAACATGAACTCCAGAATCTGTAGCCATTAGAAAATGATAAGTGTCACTCTATAAATACCTGCTGGCTGGGAAACTGACAGAGGACCGATGTGATGTTGCTAGCATACTGAGCCATTTCCTTCTTAATAGACTTCTCCACGTTGGGGGGTATGCGGCCAGAGACACTGGTCATGATATCCTGCAATTCTAGGAGAGGTAAGGAGGGATCTCTGAGGGTCTTCATCAACCGCTCTACCCAGTCTTTTACCTAAGAAGAAGGAGATAATAAAATAGGATCCAGACAAAAATAACACAATCCCCAAAATAAAATGATATATCTGAATTCACTATCATATGTCAACTTACTTAGAAATTGCAATAAAAGCATCTAACATAGCCCTTGTTCTCTGGTTTAATTCCTCATTAAATGTGAAGTCAATGACATGGATAAGAAGCAATAATTTAAAGACTTCAAATCCCACAACTAAAGGGAAAAGAGGGCCACTTAAAAAACAAACAAACATCCTTATATGACTTTTAAACTATCTTGGAGAACAGGTACCTTACCTTATTTGTATATCCCTTCCCCAAAAGAAGTGATTCATACCCTGCTGCTAAAGAAAGGATCTGGAAGACAGTATCCATTCATCACGTTGACCAGATTATCCAGGACATAGTGGAACACTCGATGGAGCTTCTCGCCTCGAAGTGCTGTGCTCTGGATCTGTGGCAGACTACCGGTGTGAAGCTCGGCCTGTCAACCCCAATGAGAAACCAAGTCACCCACTATTTTCTATGCAGGGTACAAACACACCATTGCAACTTAGAATCATCATTCAAAAATCAAGACATCCTTCACCATTCGCAGCTCTCAGGAAAGAAGTTAATGGAGGAAGCCTCATGAAAAGAAAGTCATAGAATCTTATTATCATAGTAAATCCTGCAAACTCTAGTTTCAAAATACATAAAGCAAAAGACCCAGGGGGTAGGGAGGGAGGAATCTTAAAACTGGCAAACCAAGCACTGAAATCATCTGCCCCTCCAAATTACCCGTCATGTAGTTAGCTCTTGGAAAGCACTATTAAGAGTACCTTCCCACTTACCTGCTGGACCTTGCTGGGGTTATCCAACTGCATTTTGGCTATTACACAGCCCGGGTCAAGAGCTGTTCCAGGCCGCTTGACGTAATGAATACAGCCAGACTCTGTGGCTGTTAAAGTCATCACCATCTTCATCACCTGTAATGAAAAATAAATAAAATTAGAATTTGACCTCTCATTACACAGATGAATGATTTAAAGAGGTCAGTTTTTTGTTCAACATCTAAGTTGAACTATATCTTATTCAACCCAGAAAAATGGAAATTGATCAAAATCTCCAAGAGACTACCAAGGAAGGCAATTAGAAAATCTCTCAGGAGCTAGCTTCAGGGATTAATGACAGCTACCGACATTTCCTGTTTTTAGTGTCTAAATTCATTTTGCGATAGTTTGTGTTTTTACTTGTTTCGTTTTTGGGAGTGATGACCAATTTAGCCTCCTCGTACCCTCAGATCTAAATGCTCTCTTGGACTGTCTATATAACATACCCAGGCTAAAAACCAAAAAGTCATTCTTTACTCTTCGTTCTCCCTTACCTATCAATTATGAGGCTCAGCCAAATACATCTTCTAAACCTCGCTCGAAAATCTTCTCTTGTCAGCTGTTTTGTTTAGGCCTTCACCAGTTCTGGCCTAGAATACTTCAAAACCTCCCAACAGATTTCCCTACCTGCTAGACACCTCCAACAAGGGCACTAAAAGCAATTACCATAGAGGCCAAATCTTGTCATGTCACTTTTCTTTTTAAGTATATTTTATTGATTATGCTATTACAATTGCCCCAATTTTTCCCTCTTTTCCCCCCTCTGCTCAGTACCCCCCTTACTGATGTCCATGGGTCATGTATATAAGTATACTATTCTTAAATCCCCCTGTCTATTTTGTACCTACCAATTATGCTTCTTAATCCCTGTACTTTTTCCCCCATTCTCCCCTCTCCTTCTCCCCACTGATAACTCTCCAAATTATCTCCATATCTATGATTCTATTCCTGTTCTAGTTGTTTGCTTAGCTTGTTTTTGTTGTTTAGATTCAGTTGTTGATAGTTGTGAGTTGGTTGTCATTTTATTGTTCATAGTTTTGATCTTCTTTTTCTTAAGTAAGTGCCTTTAACATTTCATATAATAAGGGCTTGGTGATGGTGAACTCCTTTAGCTTTACCTTGTCTGGGAAGCATTTTATCTGCCCTTTAATGCTACATGACAGCTTTGCTGGATAGAGTAATCTAGGTTGTAGGTCCTTGCTTTTTATCACTTTGAATACTTGTTGCCAGTCCCTTCTTGCCTGCAAGGTTGCTTTTGAGAAATCAGCTGCCAGTCTTATAGGAACTCCTTGGTAGGTAACTCTCTGCTTTTCTCTTGCTGCTTTTAAGAGTCTCTCTTTATCTTTAACCTTTGGCATTTTAATTATGATGTGTCTTTGGTGTGGTCCTCTTTGGGTCCAACTTGTTTGGGACTCTGTGCTTCCTGGACTTGCATGTCTATTTCCTTTGCCAAATTAGGGACGTTTTCTTTCATTATTTTTTTCAAGTAAGTTCTCAATTTCTTGCTCTTCCTCTTCTCCTTCTGGCATCCTATGATTTGGATGTTGGCACTTTTGGAGATGTCCCGGAGTCTTCTTATTCTCATTTTTTTGAATTCTTGTTTCTTCATTTTGTTCTCGTTGTTTGTTTCTTCCTTATGTTCCAAATCATTGATTTAAATCCCAGCTTCCTTCCCTTCACTGTTGGTTCCCTGTGGATTTTTCTTTTATTTCACTTAGTGTAGCCTTCATTTCTTCCCTTATGCTTTCGCAGTACTCAGTGAGTTCTCTGAGAATCCTTATCACCAGTGTTTTGAACTCTGCATCTCATAGGTTGGCTATCTCCGTTTCGCTTATTTTTTTCCTGGAGTTTTGTTCTGTTCCTTCATTTGGGCCACCTTTCTTTGTCTCCTTGATTTGACAGCATCCCTGTGTTTGTTTCTGTGTATTAGGTAGAGTTGCAAAGCCTTAGGCATTAGCCAGGGCAGGGCAACCCACTTCACTGCTTTGTAGCTCTGTATGTGCAGGAAGGGTTGGAGAGGGGACAATGACACTGCCTGGATGCTGGAGGCTTGCTCGGCACTTGCGCCATTTCCAGTCTCTTCAACACCTTCCTGTATGTGACTGGCCTCCTCTAACTGCTGCCCCAGTGGTGATTTCCAGAGTGAGTGGGTTTGCATATGTTCTAGGAATTCTGTGCCCTTTAAACGGGCTCTCCCGAGAGACCAACAGTTTCTTCTGCCACCCCAACCCCCACTGGTTTTTATAGCCAGAAGTTATGAGGCTTTATTTTCACAGTGCTGGTACTCTGGGCTGCTCAGTCTGGCCTGAGGCTGGGATCATTCGCTCCCAATGTGTCCCTCCCAATGTTCATCCTCCACACGTGAATGTGGGACCACCCGTTCGGCAGGCTGCCACCACCTTGCCACTGCCACACTGCACCTTCTGTGCCCCGGCTCCCTGTCTCCACCCCTCCTACCCGTTTGAATGAATATGGCTTCTTTAAATCCTTGGTTGTTGGACTTCAATATGGTTCAATTTTCTGGCAATTCTGGGTGTTTTTTGTTTTGAAGTTAGTTGTGATCCTTCTTATGGTTGTGCAAGGAGACGAAGCATGTCTACCTATATGCCTCCATCTTGACCAGAGGTCTCATATCACTTTTCCATGTAAAATCCTTCCAAGGTGGTCTAAGCTTTCCTAGTATGTTTTATGAGGTCCTTCATGGTCTCATACTCTATTTGTTTAGCATCTTTGCTTGTCAGTTCCCATTAAAACTTATTTCATTCTCAAGCAATACCAATATGTACTTTCAGTTCCCTAAATATACCATATTATCTTGCTTCTGTGCCTTTAATACATAGCTCTTCCTTCACCTTTAAACCCTCTTCCCTGCTCTTCTTCACCTAGTTAATTATTATCTATCTTTCAAAACTAAGATCAAAGACCCCTCTCAGCAAGAAGTCTTTCCTTGTTAACCACCCACATCCATCCAGCCCCACACTGATTTGAGTCAGGTGATCCTCTGCACTATGTCGGCGCTACAAGAATTCATAATTCATTACTTGTCTGTTTAGGGTCCCCCTTCTACCTATCATATATTTTCATGTATAATCAACACTTAGCTCAATACCTAACACAGTAAGTGCTGCTGCCTGGTATCTATTTTTAGAGCTAGAGATTCCTCCTCATCTGTCAAAGAAAAATTGCGAGCTTTGTATTTGATGTTGAAATCTTAAGGTTCCTAACCGTAATTAAATTAACTGATGCTCTTTCCTGTCTACTTTCTATTTACTTTCAGTTACTCTTCAGTCCTAGCCCATCCCAGACAATCCCATTCCTACCTTCCCTCCAATGACCCAAAGCCCAATCACCCCCCTGACCTCAATCTCAGCATAGCACTGGCCAGCAAACACATGGCCTCCGTCCTCCACAATGTACTGGATTAATTTCCCCGCAGAAGGTGACCGCATCACTGAAGGGTCATTCTCCTTCTCAAACACACAGGTTTTATTGCCAATCGTGATGCGATATCTAGGAGATAAGTGGAAGTATGTAAGCCAATAAAGCACCTCAGGTTGTAACAGAGGTAGAATAGTGCCAATCTTAAAAAATAAAAAAGAAAGAAAGAAACCTGAAAACTTTCTTCCATACAAACACATGCACACAGGATATTCATTCCATCTTCATTTACAACGCCAAATAACAAAATTTACTTCAATAAGGGTCAGAGTAAATCAATTATGATATACCCATATAATGGAATACTATACAACCATTACAAAAGGCAGTTACCTCTATTTTTTAAAAAAACACACGAAGATGATGATGATGTAATAGCTAACATTTCTTGAACCCTTACTACGTCCCAAGTTCTAAACACTTTACATATGTTAATTCACCGAACTGTCACAATAACATTGATAAGGAAAAAAATAAGGTGCAAAACAGTAGCTAAATACTATTTTTATTTGTGAATGCATCTAAAAGAAAAACACAGTACATACATACATGTAACTTGTAGATGCATATAAAATTTCAATACATAAAAACTGTTAACAGTGGATGCTTATAAAGAGAACTTACTTTTCATATCTATCCACACTGGAATGGCAGAGAGACAACGTTTTTCACTGTAAACACTTTGTACTCGAGATTTTTGTTAAGTGCATGTACTATTTTTTTTAATTAAAAGAGAATACCAAAAAGACCTTGAAAAATCCCAAGAGCTAGTGACTACTGAGAGGAAAAGGTGATACAATGACCAACAAAAGGCCTTCACACAGCCACTCACCTATCCACTTCTTCCTTCATGTACGTGGTATAACTGCTGCCATCATAGGACAAGAGCAGTCCTCCGTCACTCAGCCGATGCACATCTACCTCCACACATGAGCCGTTCATGATCACCACATATGAGTTAGGGGACTGCCGAGTCACCTAGGGAATGAAAACCATCAGGGACAAGTTGGTATCCCTTCAAGATGGAGTCCCAGAAAAAAATTAAGTATCTCAAAAATACAGGTAAAAAAGATCTGTCAGAGGGAAAGGAAATTCATGGCACTGGTGCCCTTGGCATTGGTGTCTGTGGGCAGGGGCCAGCCCTGCTTTAAGCAAACAGGGAGACCTTACATGATTTCCTGGTCTGGTTGTTTTCTGTCTCCTTAATCTCCTGGTTCCATATGTGACATTGAGGAACAACCAAAATATTTTCAGAAAACCATCAAATATTGCTTCTGGCTTTTGACACAAATAATGACTGTAATTTCACTAATACAGCCCTTCAGTGAATCAAACTTTCCCCCCTATCTCTTGACCTACAGGAAACAAGCTAACAAAGAGAGACAAAAATAAAGTATAGGCTTCAGTGGAGTTCAGCATACCTTAAGTACATACTTGACTCCCTCATAGATAAGTTCAACATCTACAGTGTTCAGAAGTGTATGAGCAGGAAGGACTTGACCCCTGAAAGAACAACAATGTGAGATACACTTACTTCTAGAAAGTTCAAAAAGTTTATAAGGGAATCTCAAAGGTTGTTGATTATAACAATTCCTGGAATATCAATACTGGAAACAACCTAAATGACTATCAGTACAGTACTGATACATAAATTATGAAAATGCCATGTAATGGAATATTATGCAGCCATTAAAAAGAAAAAAATGAAACTTTTATGTACTAATATAAAATATTCTCAAAATAATGAAAAAAGCAAGTGAAATTGTACAGAACAGTTTGAGAGTATGCTACCATTTGGGTTTTAAAAGAGTAGGGGTTGGGAAGAAACAACTATTACATGTATATGTTTATATAAATGTACAATGTCCAGAAGGTTACAGAAGGAACTGGTATGTGGACTGACTACAGGGAAGGAAACTGGATGGACCAGGAACAGAGGTAAGGAGACTTTTCATTGTATGCCTTTTGTGCCTGTTGAATTTGAACCATGTGAATATATTACCTGTACTTAAAAATAAAAAGTGAAACTTACAAAAAGAAAAACATCCTAGCACAACCAACCCTTATCTAGTCCTATCAACTGGGATATTATTTGGATCTTAAAGAAAGAGCAGCAGGGCATGGCTGGGTGGAGAGACAAGGACATTGCCAAGCAGGAAACATTATCAAGAAAGAATTTGAAAATAATAAAGAGAGGAAGTGATAGAACAAGAGGGGCAGGTTGTGAATAAATGGTGAATCTGGGCAAAGAATATATTGAAGTTGTTTAGACTATCTATGCAACTCTTCTATAAGTCTGAAATTATTTCAAAATACGAATATTCAAAATAACATTAACGAGGAAGGGGAGCTTGTAGAGGAGATTACGTATGACACCTCTGTACACTAGTAGAAACCATTTAATGAGGTAGGGACTGCATGCTGTGAAATAGAAATTTGTAAGACTGGACTGGTAAAAAGGGGCCAAAGTATACAAGGAGTTAAAAGTCACACTTAGGGATTTAGATTTGATATAAAAGGGTAATATGAGCTTCTAAAGGGTTTAGTGCATCAGAGTAACAAAGTGAAAGACATTTATCATATGACTTGAATAACTGTGAAATCTCACTTCAATTTTCTTTTTTGAATCCTCACCTAAGGACATGCTCACTGCCTTTATAGAGAGAGGAAGGAGAGAAATATCAGTGTGTGAGAGAAACATCAATCAGTTGCCTCTTGTACGTGCCCCAACCAAGGACCAAACCTGCAACCTAGGCATGTGCCCTGACCAGGAATCGAACCCATGATCTTTCCGTTTATGGGACAACACTTTAACCAATTGAACCATACCAGCAAGGGCCCCAGTTCAATTTTTAAAATTTTTCATTTCTCCCTTTCAGATACCTCAAAAGGGAGCTGATGTAAGTCTACAACACAAGGAAACAAAGTGCCTGAGATTAAAGTTCTTTAAAATGATTAGCCTTGCCCTGGCTGGTGTGGCTCAGTAGATTGAGCACCGGCCTGAGAACTGAAAGGTTGCTGGTTCAATTTCCAGTCAGGGCACATGCCTGGGTTGTGGACCAGGTCCCAAGTTGGGGGTGCATGAGAGGCAACCACACATTGATGTTTTTCTCCCTCTCTTTCTCCCACCCTTCCCCTCTCTCTAAAAATAAATAAATAAAACCTTTAAAATATATATCTATTAAAATGATTAGCCCTTGGACCATTCTTCCAGGGACTCAAAGGCAGAGCTTGGTCTCCTGAACCCGTGTTAGAAATTAGTTTAGCCCCACAGTCTGATCCTCTACTTGACTCATGAGGTCACCCTGAATATGAGCCTCAATTATTAATTCTTAAAAGGTGTTGTAGGTAAATATGAAATATTGAATGCTAAAGAGAAACACCAGATTTCCTTCAGCAGGGATTAGAAAGGTGATGCTTGTACTGGACAGAAAGGTTACTTCAGCAGGATTCTAACTGCAGTATAAGCTAATTTCTAGAATCTGCAGTAGAGTCCCAAATAATTTTCCATAAACTCCTACATCCCTTTTCTCCCATACCCACGGTCTAGTGAATAACAGATAGCAGTAACAAGCTGCCAGAAGCAGGGAAAATAATAAATGGGTCTTTGAACTTCACTTCACTCCTATATTCAGGGCCACCGGTTAACTTGCACAACCTGTGAGAAACAAAGCCTACCTTTCTAGGGAGTGAAGGAAGTTAGAGATGCTATTCCGCAGGCTCACATCAGCCACATGGAGAGCCCCACAGACAACTCCCAACATGGTGTCAGGCCGCTCTGCCTGAAAGGAAGAAACACAGGGCAAATTAAAAGCACGGTCACTTGGCACCATGGCCTCTCAATTTAAATTGGGCTCAAATTTGCTGTGAAGATGCAGCTAGCATGGAGAATCTCCATCCTTATTGCCCAAGTGATTTTTGAGACAAAAACACATTTACTTTAGAATCTGAACAGAGGCCTCATTTGAAGGGAGATGGAAAACATCTCTCCCTTCACGCTCCCTAAGGTTTCCACCGAACCAATCGAAGAGCAGCTCAAAAACAAGCTTTTGTCTAAAATAAACTCAAAAGATAGAGATATTTGGCTACTGATAACCTCAAAGAAAAATAGCATATAAACAAAATTTGGACTTTTAGATAATTTAATTGAATCTAATGATTTTAACCAAATCTTGGGTAATTTAGAATAGCCCAGCAATTCAGGAACGAGGGGTAACTCTGTTGATTTATACGAGGCCCCGCTCATCAGCATCTGTTAGACAGATGTAAGAGTTGGTAACTCTAAGCCAGATTTAACACCAAATGAGGAAAGAGAAAGCATCTCAATCCCTCTGTACCTCTCCTCAAACTACTATTACATATAAAATGACTGTGTAACACAGGCACAAGAACTCTCACAGTGCTAAATTACACTGACTCCTAGATTTTTTTTCCAAATAGACATTAGAATCAGAGAAATTGTATCTAGTGATATAGACTGATCACACCACAAGCCTATGAACACCCTACTGCAGGAGTTGTTGGCGCAAATGCAGAAATACACACCTGTACTTTTTCTGCTATCAGTCTGTCCAGCCAGCCAGTGTCAATTCTATTCAACTGAAAGCTTTCAGTCTCCAATAATTTGATTAGGTATTCGACCGTAGTCCGAAAGTCACCCCGGATAGATAGCTCCTTCAAAGCCACCACCATGTTTCTGGGAGAAGAACAAAAGCGGATCTGTTTCAGCAACAAAAGTTTTAGTGTTTTTCAATCATTTTAAAGAATCGTTTCATTCCTTTGGAGTCCTACGAGGGAGGGGAGAGGGACAGACAGTTCCAAGAACAAATAAGGGTGCAAGTATAAGTTGCTCATTCACATGCATTCCAGATGGGATAATTTACAGTAAGTCAGTACGCTTATGAATTCTGACTGATATTACCATAAGTGCATCAGCAAATCACATGCGTTTCATTACATGGAGTACGGGACAAATCACGTGCAGCCCTCAGCTTTCACTTACTAGGTTTCCATCATTCCATTCATTTGTTGATGGCTAACGAGAATTAGAGCATAATTCTCTTCTCCTTATACCTTATTTATTTTATTAAGGTATAATTTACATATAATAAAATATACTTAAGTATACTGTCCAATGAATTTTCACACATGCTCATACCTTAATTTAAAAGTTTCTATACAATGAGGCAACTGGCCGGTTAGTCAGGTATCAGCCTGACACTTCATGTGAGTGTTTCTTTTAGCTGCATTTCAGATGCCTGCTCATTCCTTTTATTACTCCTCAGTTAAGTGTCAAATAATCCAATCTTAACAGAGTTTCAAATACTATGGGTTTTTGGGGGTGTGTTTTTGGTATATTTCTCTCCAGTGTCTATCCTTCACAGAATAAATAGGTCCTTACTTTAATACTTATTATGCACCTCACAGAATCAAGACACACACTAGGTTCATAAGGGAGAGAGAATATAGACACAAGTGCCAGTAGAGAGAAAAAAGCAAAGTGCTAGAGAGGTTCTAAGAAGGGAGAAAATCCACCTCCGTGTGATTTCACGAAGAATGTGGAATCCGACGTGAGATGAAGGTACAGCTGGGATTCTAGGTGGTCCAGGCTTTCTCTCAGCCTAGAATATTCTTCACTTTCCCACCTCTTCCTTCCTCTCTATGGCCTCTCTTGGCTGCTTATTTTCATATATTTTTTAGAAATCAGTTTAGATGCCACTTCTTCCTGGGAAATCTTCCCTGACCCTCTCTAGACTGAGTTAGCTGACTCGGCTGTATGTTCCTGTAACATCCTTACATAATCCCACCATCATAGAGAGCAACTTACTATATTGCGTTTAATTATTCATTTGCCTCTCTTCCTCTGGATTCTAAAGTTCCATGAAGGCAGAGACCCTATTTTTGCCCTTCTTTTATTGCCATAAACAGTAGATATTCAGCAAATATTTTTTTGACTGGAGTGAATGAATAAGTGGAAGGAATATCAAGAACAAAATGAAAGAAAGAAGAAAATATGGGTTGTGTTCGGGGAACTTTACGACAGAAGCAGAGGGCATGAGGACAGGAACTAGCAGCAAATCTATTCATTTAACAAACATTTACTGAACACTCACTATGTTCAGGGAACACAGAAGCAACGAAACAAACATGGTCCTGCTCCCATGGTTGGGGCTACTTTAGAGAACAAGAATATGATGAATGCTATGAATAAGAAAAAATATGTAAGTAAGAATAAAGTATGAGTATGAAGAATATGAAGAAAAGAAAAAACTCTGAGCTGAGGAATGAACTTTTAGGATGAAGTCAAGAAGCAAGATTACTGTAAAGATCATATTTTTAATATTCTAAAAGTTAACCTAGTTAGCTTCACACCTAGTTAGCAAAAAACGTACAGAATAGGTGAGGAAGTAAAGAGCAAGGCTTCTGGACTAGGTCATAGGACATGTCCTGTAGAAAATACTCAGTGGTCGGCCTAAGCAGAACTGTAAACCTAAATACCAATTAACAGACACTACTTGGAGAACATAAATGACTAAGGCAGACTGGATGGGGTCTGTGTGCACTAGAGGTCATGTTTCTTCCAAACAAAGTAGCCACACAAAGCTTTATTAACTTTGCCAAGTGGAATATAAAGCCAATGTTGTTATTATCGTCCCATTTTTAAAGAGAAGGCAGGAATCTATATATTTATTTTAATCTCCCAATTTCTAAATACTGGGAATTTTCAAAACACAAATGCTTTGTAAACCAGTCCAACACATCTGTGGCTGTGACTAGCTAGAAGGCCACCAATTGTAATCTGTAGCATAAACTTTCTTCACTGTGATTTTTTTTAAAAAGGGCAGCTTTATACCAGATAGTTTTTCTGGTAGCATTGCTTTAAATTGGAAAAGCCACTTATAGAGACTTCCCTACTTCCAAAAACACTACTAAAAATCAACATTATTAATAAATACTTATTGATTACTACTCTATGTGTGCAGTCCAGAAGTCAAAGGAATGGTATTAAAAACCTGATATAAGGAAATAGACAATTAAGAAATAGAATTAGCCCTGGCTGGTGTGGCTCAGTGGATTGAATGACGGCCTGCAAACCAAGGGGACGCCTGTTCAATTCCCAGTCAGGGCACACGCCTGGGTTGTGGGCCAGGTCCCCGGTGAGGGGCGCGTGAGAAGCAACCACACATTAGTGTTTCCCTCTCTCTCTTTCTCCTTCCCTTCCTCTCTCTCTAAAAAGTAAATAACTAATTAAAAAAAAAAAAGAAATAGAATTAGTTCAATTTTGGATATATATTCTAAAATATCTAAATGGCCGAAATTACCTCGTAGAGCCATACTTTTTAGGCTAGCAAAATTGCTATTAATTTAGTATTTAATACTTATGTTTAATATATTAACAAATAATATTTATGATATACCAGTTATATTTAGATAAGCTATGTGCATGTTTTATAGTATACTGAGGTCCCTCATATAAGCAATGGGAACAGTTTCTTAATTTTATCATTTTAAATGACTATAAGACATTTACAGCTGTACTTTTACTTTGATGATTAATAACAGGTCTTCTCTACGATTTATAGGATGTCAAACTTTTGGTCAAGAAATACCTCCCTCCAGCAACATAGGAAAATGATATCTTTAAAGCAATCAATTGTATAAGTTTATCAAAAATATTTTATGGGAAGTTCCAAAGATGGCGGCTGAGTACATGGAAGCTGATTTGACTTGCTCCTGCCTCTGACTTAGATTTGCAGCTGATCTTCCAACAACCAACGCGAACAATCAATAGAATCTTAGCAGATACAAAGTTTTGAAGCCAAGGAGTACAGAAGATGCTTTGTACCACCTGGTAAGGGAATTTTATAAACAGAAGGGGAAATACCCTATGTGTGGCTCCAGTCGCATCTTTGGAGCTCCCTCCCCCCTTGGAGCAAGGGGCCTTAGTTCCACACAGGGATCACCAACCCTAATTAGGGGTTACCCAGGGGATCCACTGAGTCTGTGAGACTCAGGCTACACACACAGTGAGCAGCATTCCCACAGCTGAGGTGCCAACCTGGAGAGCTCCAGATAGGGGCTCGAACTACTAAAGTGACCAGGTTGTTACACCCAGGTTTGTCAGAGGCATCTGCAGGCTGCAACCAGCCACAACTTTGAGACATCTCACTCCTCGGGGAGGTTGTATGTGTGGAGATTCAGACACTGACTCAGCATTGTGGTACAGGTACAGCACAGAGGCTTTTGAAAAGGCACTGAAAGGTGGCCAGGCAAGGACCTGGGCAGAGCTGCCCTGCCCTGCCAGCAGGGACCAGATTGAAAATGCAGCAGTGGAGCTCCCTCCCTTTTTAACTACGGGGCCATAAGCAATACAGAGCGAAGGGGAGGCTGTTGGCTCTCTGGTGGTGGGTTGCAGTCAGGTTTCACCACACTGTGAAAATCAGAGATTAAATTCAGCATAAAGTGCTGCTATGTTTTGGGTGTCAGGCTGAAGAGATCACAATACAAATTCAGACTAAGAGAAGAACCTAGAAAAATGGGAAAATTGTGTTTTATTGACCCATTCTGAAGTTTTCCCAGCCATGCCAAGTCACATTGGATCTCCAGGTCCTTTCCCACTGAATCCAACTGGGCCACAAGACCAGAAATTTACGCAATGAGGGGTTTGCTGGACCCTGCCCAGCTCAGCTTGTAAGCAAGGCAGGAGCTGCACAGAACAGAGTTCTGGACGGTGCCTCCTGCAAAAGCAGTAGGCTGGGAGTTAGATGGGCAAGAGTTGAGAACATGGGATTTTTTGCAGCCAGGGCCTAGCAGAGCACAATCCTCTCAGAAGGGAAAGGTGTGCCCATCCACCTCCTACAGGGTTGCAGACACCACCTCCAACTGGGAAAATCTGCAGAACAGTCCTGCCAGGTCCAAGATTCCCCTGTTGGTGCATTTCCACGGAAGGAAGAAAGAGAAAATCCAAAAGGGGCCATTCTGAACTTTTCTCATCTGCGCCAAGTTATGCTGGATCTTCAGGTCCTATCCCACTGAAACCAGATGGGCAGAGAGATTAGAAATTTGTGCAACAAGGGGTTTTCTGAGCCCTGCCCAGCTGAGCACAAGCAAACCAGGGGCTGCCTGGAACAGTTCTGGGCTGTGCCTCCTGCAAAGGCTGTGGGATGAAAATCAGGCAAGAGTTAAGCATCTGGGATACTTGGAAGCCAGGCAAACCACCCCACATAATACAATACTCTGAGAAAGGAAAGGTGTCCCCATCCCCCTCCTGCAGGGCTGCAGGCAATACCTCCAATGGGGAGAATCTGCAGAACAGTCCTGCCAGTACAAGACTCCCCCACTGGGTGCATTTCTGCAGGAGGGAAAGAAAGAGATACTTCAAACAGGGACTCTCAAAGTATGAGAATTTTAGAGGATATCACCTGGGAGCAGGATAGAGACCTTAGCCTCCTACTGAGTCTTAGATTGAGAAAATTTAGTTCCCACCTATGGTCTGGTCTTGCTCCAACCCCAATGGGAGGTTCTTTTGATCTATCTCCTGAAGTCCAGAGCTGCTGAGCCCAGTGCTGCAAAAGGGGAAGTTGAATGTACCCATCCTGAACCAAGAGTGAGCGTCCCTGAGGAAGTAAGAGCCAAAACTGGCAAGGGGTTGGCTCTGCTTAGGGACTGCTTTCCCCTCACTGAGTGCCCTACAGATACAGACTGCAGTTCCTACAGACTGCTAGACCTATTTCAGCAGACCAGGTCTCAGCTTACAGACCCCCACCAAAAGGCTCTGGAGAAAACCCAGGTAACCACAGGGAAGGGCAGAGAGCCTGAAAGAGGGAGGCTGACCCCGGGAGCTTTGGCTCTTATACAGAGCTGCCATCAGCTCCAAGCAGGAAAGAGCTGACTCTTTTACAGACTGGCCCCACACACAATAGGGACAACCAACTCTTTAGAAACTATTGTCTACTGGAAATAATCTGGGACAGACCAAGACATATGGCACACAGACAGGGGAAAACATCCACCATCCTCCCTGAAGTCTGAACAGCTCCTCCCAAGGGAGATCCAGAAGTCCCATCCTCCAGACTGTGCCAGAAGTCCTATCAGAAACAGATGGGTCAGTGACTAGGCTAAGACTAACAGCAGGACCGCAGATAGAGGCAGGTAGAGACAGTACCTTGGTGCTTTCAGGTGTTAGTTGACCCGCCCCTGGGCCTTGTGCTGATAAAAAGCCAGCAGTGCAGAGAAGCAAATGCCCAGTCTGAAGGAGAAGACCATAGGCTATGAATTGCTTTTAGCTTCGAAAAGTCTGCCTAGAGCTAGATGTGGACAGCATCTGACAACGGCTTACACCAGCTTCAGACAACAGTAGAGCTGTATCTAGAAGTAGAACCCAGCAGGCAAAAACTAACCTCTGCTGAGAGGAAGTCCACTTTGTTCTTTCTCATTTTTGCATTATTTTTTCTTTCTCAGAGCTTTTTAACATTTTTTATTTTTCTTCAATTTGTTCCTATTTTTTCATTATTTTTTAATTTCAGATGTCATAATTTACTCTTCCCTTTTCTTACTCTATTTTGTTTTCTTCCTTCCCTTTATTTTTCATTTTAAATTTTACATTTCCCTTTCTTTGACACTTTGTGGCAATTCCTTGTTTCTATTCCTTACTCTTACTATTTTTCTTTGTTCTCTAACAATCATTTTTCTTTCCTTTAGTCATCATATATTCTTTTTCTTTCTTATCATATTCTCTTTCCACCATTATTAATCTTTGCTCATTTGTCACTGATACTGTTGTTGTTGGGGGTGGTATTTTTGCTTGTGTGGGTTTTGTTTTCTGTGTTGTTTTGCTTTGCTCTGTCAGCACCTGTACAACAGCATATAAGATGTGGTGGGGGTGGAAACTCTCAGTCAGCCAGCCAGAGGGGAGAGCCCACCAATGAATGGGCCAATAACAATCAAAACCCAAATACAACAGGAGAGCCCATATAAACTATATAAAGGGCATCCCTAGAGCATCCAGCTCAAGAGATCAAGGAGACTACACCACTGAGTCCCACAAGACTCCTACTATATAAGGCCATCCCACAAAGACAGGGGATCAAAGAAGATCAATCTAATACATAGAAACAAACAACAAAAAGAGTCAGCTAAAATGGGTAGACAAAGAAACAACCCCCAACTGAATGGAAAGCCAGAATCCCCAGAAAAAGCACTAAATGAAATTGAGGCAAGCAATTTACCAGACATAGAGCTCAAAGTAATGGTTATAAGGATGCTCAAGGAACTTAGTGAGAACTACAAGGAACTTTATGGGAACTTAGTGGGAACTGTGTCAGCATGAAAAAAGACATAGACACTATGAATAAGAACCAGGTGGAAATGAAGAATACACTAAAAGGAATTAAAAGCAGGCCAGATGAAGGAAAGGATCAAATCAGTGAGTTGGAAGATAAGACAGAAAAAAACACCCAGTCAGAGCAACAAAATGAAAAAAGACTTAAAAAGAACAAGGATAGTTTAAGAGAGCTTTGTAGCAACATGATATGTAACAATATTCACATCACAGGGACCAGAAGAAGAAGAAAAGGAGCAAGGGATAGAAAACCTGTTTGAAAAAATAATAACAGAAAACTTCCCTAACTTGGCAAAGGAAAAAGTCATGCAAGTTCAGTAAGCACAGAGAGTCCCAACCAAGATGAACCCAAACAGGCCCACTCCAAGACATATCACATTCAAATGGCAAAATTTAAAGACAAAGAGAGAATCTTAAAGGAAGCAAGGGAGAAACAGCCAGTAACATACAAGGGAACTCCAATAAGACTATCAGCTGATTTCTCAACAGAAACATTACAAGCCAGAAGAGACTGGCACAATGTATTCCAAGTAATGAAAAGCAAGGACCTGCAACCAAGAATAGTCTATTCAGCAAGACTCTCATTTAAAATGGAAAGTGAAATAAAGAGCTTCGCACTTAAATTTGTTTTAAAAGGCCAAAGGAGTACATCTCTATCAAACCAGCATTACAAGAGATGCTAAAGGAACTGCTTTAAGAAGAAGAAAAAAAATAGAGAGGAATGCAGATACAAAGGGAAAAAATAGCAATGAATAAGTACCTATCAATAATAACCTTAAATGTAAATGGATTAATGCTCCAACCAAAAGACATAGGGTAGCTGAATGGATAAGAAAACATGACCTGCATATATGCTGTGTAAAAGAGACCGACCTCAGAACAAAAGATGTACACAGGCTGTAAGTGAAGGGATGGAAAAAAAAATTCCATGCAAATGGACATGATTAAAAAACCCGGGGTAGCAATAATTGTATCAGACAAAACAGACTTTAAAACAAGGTCCATAATAAGAGACAAAGTCACTACATAATACTTAAGGGAGTAGTCCAACAAGAGGATATAACCCTTGCAAACATGTATGCACCGAATATAGGAGCAACTAAATATATAAAGAAAATCTTGGAGGACTTTAAGAAAGAGATCAGCAGCAATACAGTCATTGTTGGGGATATTAACACCCCTCTGTCAACAATGAATAGATCTTCTAGACAAAAAAATGAACACAAATAAAGTGGCCTTAAACGACACTCTAGACCGAATGGACTTAACTGATATTTACAGAATATTTCATCCCAAAGAAGCAAAATATACATTCTTCTCAAATGCACATGGATCATTTTCAAAGCTAGACCACATGGTAGGGCACAAAACTTTAAAAAAAATTAAAACCTTAAAAAACCTTAAAAATTTCAAGAAAATTGAAATCATATCAAGCATCTCCTCGGATCACAATGGCTTGAGACTTGAAACCAAACTCAAGAAAAAAGCTCAGAAACATTCATATGGAGGCTGAATAACATGTTATTAAATAATGAATGGGTTAACAATGAGATCAAGGAAGAAATCAACAAGTACCTGGAAACAAATGAAAATGAACACACGACAACCCAAAACCTATAGGACACAGCAAAAGCAATTCTGAAGGGGAAGTTCATAGCATTATAGGCCTACCTAAAGAAGATAGAAAAATCTCAAATAAACAACCTAGCCCTCCAACTAAAAGAACTAGAGGAACAACAAATACCCAGAGTAAATAGAAATAATCAAGACCAGAGCAGAATTAAATGACATAGACTAAAAAATCAATTAAAAAAAAAAATCAATGAATCCAGGAGCTGGTTCTTTGAAAAGAGAAACAAAATTGACAAGACTCTAACTTGATGAGTTCTTTTCAGACTCATCAAGAAAATAAGAGAGAAAACCCAAATAAATAAAATCAGAAATGAAAAAGAAGTAACAACTGATACCACAGAAATACAAAGGATTGTAAGAAATTACTATGAACAATATACACCAAGAAATTGGACAACCTGGGCAAAATGGATAAATTTGTAGAAACATACAATCTTCCAAAACTGAATTAGGAAGAAGCAGAAAACCTGAATAGACTAACAACAGCTACTGAAATTGAAGCAGTAATCAAAAACACCCGTCACACAAAAGCCGTGGACCAGATGGCTTCACAGGCAAACTTTACCAAACATTCAAAGAAGAACTAACACCTATCCTTCTCAAACTATTCCAACTGATTCAAGAAGAGGGAAAACTCCCAAACTCTTTTTATGAGGACAGTATTATCCTAATTCCAAAACCAGGTAAAGACACAACAAAGAAATAAAATTACAGACCAATATCTCTGATAAACATAGATGATAAAATCTTCAACAAAATATTAGCAAACCAGATCCAGCAATACATTAAAAAGATCACACACCATGATCAAGTGGGATTTATTCCAGGGATGCAAGGATGGTACAATATTCACAAATCAATAAATGTGATATAATCACATCAACAAAATGAAAGACAAAAATCACATGATCATATCAGTAGATACAGAAAAAGTATTTGATAAAACAGCACCCATTTATAATAAAAACACTCAGGAAAACGGGAATAGAGGGAGCATACCTAAACATAATAAACGCCATATACAAAAAAATCTATTGCCACCCTGGCTGGTGTAGCTCAGTGGATTGAGCACAGGCCTGTGATCCAAAGGGTCGCAGTTCTGTTCCCGGCCGGGGCGCATGCCTGGGTTGCAGGCCAGGTGTCCAGCAGGGTGCGTGTGAGAGGCAACCACACATTGATGTTTCTCTCCCTCTCTCTCCCTCCCCTTCCCCTCTCTCTAAAAATAAATAAACTCTTTAAAAATAAAATCTATTGCCAACATCATACTCAATGGGCAAAAACTAAAAGCATTTCCCTTAAGATCAGGAACAAGACAAGGGTGTCTGCTTTTACCTCTCTTATTCAACATAGCACTGGAAGTCCTAGTCACAACAATCAGACAAGAAGAAGAAAAGGCATCCAAATTGGAAAAGAGGAAGTAAAACTGTCATTATTCACAGACGATAAGATAGCGCACAGAGAAAACCCTATAGGCTGCACCACAAAGTACTCAACCTAATAAGTGAATTCAGCAAAGTGGCAGAATACAAAGTCAATATTCAGAACTCAATGGCATTTTTGTATACCAACAATGAACTATCAGAAAGAGAAACTAAAAAAAAATCCCATTTACTATAGCAACAAGAAAAATAAAGTACCTAGGAATAAATTTAACCAAGGAGGTAAAAGACCAGTACTCAGAATACTATAAAACATGAAGAAAGAAATTGAGGAAGATACAAATAAATGGAAGCATATACCGTGCCGTGTTCATGGATTGGAAGAATTAACATCATTAAAATGTCCATACTATCCAAAGCAATCTATAGATTAAATGCAATTCCTATTAATATACCAATTGCATATTTCACAGATCTGGAACAAATATACTAAAAATTTATATAGAAACAAAAAAAGACCCCAAAGAGCCTCAGCAATCTTGAGAAAGAAGAACAAAGTTGGAGGGATCACAATACCTGATATTAAACTATACTACAAGGCCACTGTAATCAAAACAGCCTGGTACTGGCATTAAGAACAGACACATAAATCAATGGAATGGAATAAAGAGCCCAGAAATAAATCCATGTCTTTATGGTCAATTAATATTTGACAAAGGGGGAGTGAGCACATAATGGAGTAAGAATAGTCTCTTCAATAAATGGTGCTGGGAGAACTGAACTGGTACATGCAAAAAAATTAAACTAGACCACCAACTTATACCACATGCCAAAATAAACTCAAAATGGATAAAGAGACTTAAATATAAGTCATGATACCATAAAAATTTTAGCACAAAACATAGGCAGTAAATTTTCAGATATCTCACATAGCAATATTTTTGCCAATATATCTCCTAGCGCGAGAGAAATAAAGGAAAAAATAAACAACTGGGACTACATCAAATCAAGAAGCTTCTGCATGGCTAAAGAAACCAGCACCAAAATGAAAAGGGAACCCACTGTATGGGAGAACATATTTGCCAATGATATGGGAGACAAGGGTTTAAACTCCAAAATATATAAAGAACTCATACAACTCAACACCAGGAAGACAAATAATCCCAATTAAAAAGTGGGCAAAGGATCTGATAAGACACTTCTCCAAGGATATACAGATGGTCCACAGACATACGAAAAAATGCTCAACATCACTAGTCATCACAGATACAAATTAAAATCATAGTTAGATAGCACCACACACCTGCCAAAATGACTATTATTTAGTAAATCAACAAACAAGTGCAGGTGAGGATGTGGAGAAAAGGGAACTCTAGTGCACTGTTGGTGGGAATGCAGACTGGTATAGCCACTGTAGAAAACAGTACAGAATCTCCTCAAAAAATTAAAAATGGAACTGCCTTTTGACCCAGCAATTCCACTGCAGCAAATCCTGAAATACCACTTCAGAAGAATTTATGTACCCTTATGGTCATTGTGGTGCTATTTACAACAGGCAAGATTTGGAAGCAGCCTAAGTGCCCGTAAGTAGATGAATGGATTCAAAAATTGTGGTTTTTTACACAGTAGAATACTATGCAGCAGAAAAAAGGAATTCCTACCTTTTGCAACAGCATGGATAGAACTGGAAACTATTATGCTAAGTGAAATAAGCCAGTCAGTGAAAGACAAATACCATATGATCTCACTTAAAAGAGGAATCTAATGAACAAAATAAACTAATGAGCAAAATAGAACCAGAGACAGAATCATGAAACAGACTGACAGCGGTAAGAGGGGAGCAGGGAGGTGGAAACTGATTGAAAGGTGAAGGGATTAGTCAAAGAACATATAAGAAGGACCCATGGACATAGACAATAGTGTGGGGATCGACTACGTTAGTGGGGAGCGGGCTGGGTGAAGGTGGAAGAGGGGAAAAATTGCAACCACTGTAATAGAATAAACAATAAAACACTTAAAAATATTTTATGGGAAATAATATCTTTAAAGCAATTAACTTTATAAGCTTATCAAAAATATTTGAAAGCAAAAATACTTGAAAAGCCTCAAACGGCAAACAGAAAAACATCTGCCAAACACTGCATAATTTAACACAACATGAATGCAAGTGCAATTAAAGATATTCTTCTTCAAAAAGGTTGTCCATATCGGTACTTCTGTAGCAGATAAATGATTCCCTGCCCACTTCCACACCTTCACTGAAGGTTTGCACAGGTTTATTTTTTTAATGCAATAAAATGCTATTATACTCACGAAATTGCTTCCTCTCTGTTTTCTCCCCAGGAAAAGCAGTGACCAAACTGAGAATCGGCAAACTCATGAAGTCCCCCTGCAGCAGCAACACTGAAATAACCCCAAACGTTCTTATTGCTGCGGAAATTCAGTTCCTGAACTGTTCCTGAGCTGGGCTTAAAACCCTGTTAGAGAATGAAGAATATGAGAGACCATGCTCTATTTCTAAGGAAGAGGACATTTATATATTTATTGTTTAGGCTCTGTGTTAATCACACGTAAGACAGAAATGACCCACAAAAATCATAAAGGCTTGAAGACCAACGTCCGGTGCTACTGAGGACACGACAGTGACTACGGTAGGATGAAATGACCAATACAGCGGCAATCACTTCTTTGTCTGTTCTGAAGGAACCTCTTTAAATTTCCCTTTCCAGAGAAGTCCCAAAATATTTCAGAAGTATAGCCCTCGGGTATCATCTTAATATTAAAGTTCACAGGGAAAAAAAAAGTAAACCTTTTAAGTGATGGGTTACCTCATCTGGATTTTCACTAGTGATCCGAGCAGCAATAACGTGGCCCCGTGGGCAAGGAACATGAGCAGAATTTTCAAAATCAATGGGAGCATCACCCCAGGGAGATACCCCATACATTATACGAATATCCTTGATTCTGTATAGAGGGATCCCCATGGCAATCTGAAAGGTAATAAAACACACACCACTCATTTTCACAGTACTTTGCTTAAAATGTGGAAGCTACAGATTACCTGCAAGATTTTTCATTTTAGTAGCCACCACCTAAAACATTCTATTTTTATAACCTGTTTTATATAATCATTAAATAAGAAACTCCAAGTTACTTAAAACAAACAGAAGTCACTACAGAAGTTGCTAAATACTTTCCACTTCTAAAAAAAATTCCCCATATTCCTAATGCAATGCATACGAGTTTCCCTCTATTGTCATTTCTCCATCAAGGGATCAGAATGAAAATATCCAAAGGAAGAGTCAATGTCAGTGGCTACCCAAGTTTAGACAGCTAAAAAGTCCTAACTATGTCATAACTATCTGATAATTATACCCACAAACCTTTTGAGAAAATAAATAAATAGAATAAATAACTCTTTAGTCCTTAATGGGAATCCAGCAGGGGTTTCCAATATGAGCAAAGAATATGTTAAATGCAAATACTATCAAACTTCATCATTAGCTATTTCTGCCTCCCATAACATTTGTTTCCTGGGCTGAACGGAGAAAATAATATTAACACTAAATGCACTTTAAACATTATGAAAATAAATGGGTGAGGCCAGTGTTGCCTAGAAAAACCCCAACCACCACTCTGATGTGGAACTGCTTCAATACACAACACTAGTAAAAGGAGAAGAGGCCAATTATGAAGTTGTAAAGTTTTCTATGATTACAACACTTAAGTAAAGCATATTCTTTTTAAAGTTTCTTCCGAAAATGATGGTTTTTACCAGACATGTCTGGCTACGAAACAGAGTAGTATTTCTAGATTTGTACCACATCAGGAAAAACAACCCACACATCACAACCCACATTAGCATGAGAGATGAACATTAGATGAGACTCAGAGAGGAGGCGCTCTTTCTTATCAGACACAGGTTAAACCAGTTTTTCCAGCCTCTCTGACATTCTCTAGGCAGCTCTTTGAGCCAAGATCAGGGTGATTCACCTGGAGTTGTGCTGCAGGGAGATTGACATCAGCCACCATCTCTGTACAAGGGTGCTCCACCTGTAGCCGAGGGTTTAGTTCCAGAAAGTAGAAGCTGCCATCCTGGCTGTAGAGGTACTCTACAGTCCCCGCACTCACATAGCCAACCATTTTGGCAAGTTTCACCGCACACTCAAAGAAAAAAGATAGGAAAACATGAGTATCTCACTTTGTCCATCTGGTGGACCACTGCTTATCTATACAGCCTCTCTGTGACTCAAATATCTAGTGTTCAGAAGAGCCATCAAAGGCTGTTAGCCACATTAGAGTGAATTTCACCCTCGGATTATTACAGAAGATCCTGGGCGAGTGTGATGAACTCAATTCAAAGCTGGAGAAAAACAGTGTTTTTCCTGTGGGATCACAGGCAACCTCACCCTGTAAGTACATGCTGGTGGAAAAAACACTGTGGCAGATTTTTCACTGTGTCCTTATTTCTAGCATTCCTAGCATTCTTCCTAAAAGATGGCTGCCCAGCTAGAGACTAGATTTCCCAATCTCTTTTACAGCTGGTGACTAAGTTTTGACCAATGTGATGTCAGCATTGATGAGTGATATGCATACTTCCTGAATCATGTTTTAAAAAGAAGTGCTTATCCTCTGTTCCTCTCTGTTCCCTTCTGTGGACTGAAACATGGTAATGACAGTACCAGCCAGTCTCAGCCACGCAGCTGAGAACACACTAAGAATGACAAAACAGAACACAAAGAACATGAACCCCAACACGGCCTCATGGCGCAGAACTGTCCCAAGCAGCCCTGTACCGCACACCTCAAATTATGATGGGAAAAATAAACTTCTATCGTATCTGGATAGAATGTTCTTTTTACCTCTTTATTACAACAGTTTAACCTATACTTTAAGCAACACAGAAATTATTAAGTTCAAGAAGAATCCTGCTATTTAAAAAAATTAAAATATGTGTTGTTGGCTTAGCAATAGGGTCCTGGGTAGGTAGCTACAACACAGACACTGCAGACCAGGAACCGGTGGCCTCCTTGTTAGGCATAATAAAACTTGCTGAACTGAGTCCTACAACAGCTTGGAACGTGGACAACACACCAACTAAGCCCTAAGAAAAATAGTTAGAAAAAGTCAGAATGTGAACAATCCAACTACTTTTGTACTCCTAAACCAGAAAATTAGATTTTCACTCTAAAGCACCCCTGTGTCGAAGATCAAACATAAGAGAAAAAGTCAGTACATCTGAAAATCTTGTGCTGTGGTTACTCCCACCTGAAGATGACTAGAAACAAAGAGTCCAGAAACTCAGTAAATTTTGAAGGAATTGTAATTCTAAACAAACCACAAACCTGGCCTTCAGGAACCTGTGCCTGATAATTGGAATAACCTCTGTGGTCCCAATCCTGCACCAGCAGGAAGTAAACTGTGCAAGTCTGCCAAAGAAAGCAGTCTCCAAAGCCCAGTGACCGAGAAAACTACACAAGGAAGAACTTCCCAGAGCCAAGGGCCTTAAGGCAGTCAGAGGGCTAATGCGGGTATTACTCCTCCACATGGCAGGAAATCATCAAAATTCCTGCCTAGAAGGATTTGACAACTGCTATGGACCAATGATTACTATATATTTTTCATTCCTCTTTTTTCCAAACGGGAGTTATCCTGTTTTTATCCCACCACTGTATACTGGGTACATGGGGAAAGGAGGAATGACAAGGGGTAGACAACTTATCTTTTAGGTCACTGCCCCATGAAAACCCACATGCACATTTGATGGAAAGGATTATATATACCTAGAGATCTTGAAGTTTGAGCCGTCTTCTCTGGGGAAGGCTAAGTACATTCTAAGAGTGTGAAAGGATACTGGGCAACGAGAGGGTAAGACCGAGGCACAGGTTATTAACTGCCCTCTAGCAGTTGTTCTTTGTGCCATCCATTTAACAGAATCTCCTGAATTTCAGCTTAGTATATGGCCTCTCAGTTAGTGACTACAACTAACACCCCTTACAGCTAGGTGTGACTGTATAACTGAATTTTGTCCAGTGGAATGTGAGCAAAAGTGATACGTGTGACTTCTGGATCACATTTTAATATGCTTGCCCTCCATGTCCTCTTCCCTCCCCCCAGGCTACAGTATGAACATACTCTTGGGAGCTGGCTTTAATCATGAAGATGATGACATCCTAAGGCAAGGGTTGGCAAACTTTTTTGGTAAAGGGTCAGATGGTAATTATTTTCAGCTTTGTAAGCCATATGCTCTCTGTCACAACTACTCAATTGTGTCATTGCAGTGATAAAGGAGCTATAGATAATACATAAATAAATTGGCATGGCTGTATTCCAATAAAATTTTATTTGCAAAAGCCAGGGCAGGTTGGATTTAAACTGCAAGCTGTAGTTTGGTGACCCCTCTCCTACTGAATGGCAGAATAA